>JAHPZR010021162.1:0-2500 GCA_019787425.1 Platygyra sinensis | reverse complement strand
CTCATTACCAAAATGTTTCATGCCAGGATGCCAGGATGTTGATCTGTTTGCAAAGCATGTATCACTCAACGAAAGTGATCCACGTTTGTAGGCACCAACTATTGCTGCCAAGCCACCATCTCCCACAGCAGAGCAAATTAATTGCTGCAGCAGATTTGGTTTGCCATCAGAGACCTCAGAGGAGATAAAAGCTGAAGAGGAATCTTCTCCCATGGAGCATTGATCAGGGCAAAAAGTTGCTCAAGAACTGTGGTTCAGAACCTTGGTCTTTTTATTATAGGCATGCAGTCATATTTTATAGCTTTATAGCTCTATTTGTACAATATTGTAAATTGGATTTAATAGTGGTGGTGTAAGCACTGTCAGTTTTAGTGAGAGCAAGGATCCTTACTGCTATTACATGTATAATGGAGTAAATCTCTATTGTTTTGGCTTGTACTGTATCTTTACCACAAATATGAAATTTACAAAAGATTATTCAGTATCATGAAAAAAGAATCCCTGCTCTCATCTGAAATACCATTCCTTCACACTTGAAGACTTCACTTTGTGAATATCCAAGGACTCTGACTGTTTATTCTAAATATCTTGTCAATGACACAAGATTTCTGTGTACATCATTATATACAGAGGATCACTTCAAATATGCAGCTTTTATTTTATTCAGAAAAGCAGAATCCATCTGTGTCTCTTTCAATCACAATAATACAAGACAAGACATTCATTTACATTCATGACATTGTTTCCAAGAACTCTTGGTGTTGATTTTCATGCAACTGTGACATGACAGGTGTGTTTCTCATAGTTAACTCTTGAAAGACTGGGAGTCTAATGTTGCTTCAATAAAATATATGTACATGTGCATTGTTACTTTTTTGGAAAAGAATTCTTTGTCAATACTCCACACACCAAAGATCTAGTGAAAAATAGACAGTTACATGCCTTACAATGAAATTTCTTCCCTATGTGTTGCTGTGTTCAGCAATCTTCTGGGCACATGTGAATGTATAAATTGGGGCAAAAAGGGCAATAAGAAATCTTCTGAATTCAAAACTTATTTTCAGCTGAAAACTTATTTGCTGATGGGGTTCTGCTGGTTGTAGCTAATGCATATAATAGAAATACAATTACATGCACTGTTGTATCAAGAGATCTTACTTGCATAAATATGTAGTTTGCTATAACTACTGACTATGCCTTGACTATATTTCACTTTATTTCTGGCTGTTTTAGTTGCAGTTACACCAGACAGTTTAACATTTTCCATTAGGAAGAATTTTTGAATGTAAATGGTCTTTCCAAAATGAAGTTGCCTCCAGAAAAATTTTGAGAGCAAAAAATGTTTGAAAAAAATAAGGTGTCTTCTATGACAGATCCAAAAGCTGTTCTTGTACTAAACAATGGAAATCGCATTCTGGAATTACACCAGAGTAATCCAAATCCAGAGTAAACCCAGGTCAAGCTGGTAACCCAAGGAGACTTTTGGACACGATGTCAAGCTTAGCAGCACCTAGATTACTTTGTTTACAAAATTGTATTTGTTAAATAAAATGCTAAGACAATATATTCACGTTCTCGTTGACCCATGTAAACACCGGTAAGTGAGGGATATTGTGTTCTTATTCGTAAAACCACACAAGAGGACATACCCTTCCATTTCCCTTGCCCAAGTGTTCATGTTAAGCCAACATAAACTGTCTGTTTGCAGCCTTGCGAAAAGATCTCGAGCGTACTATTGTCTTCTCTATAATTACGAATTTCTCCTGCATAAATAACTCGATCAGAAAGCTTAGCAAATCGAGTGTGGATGTAATCCATACTCCTAACTCCTCTTCTAAGCAATCGAAGGTTCAGATTCCTTATCATATGGACATTCAATATATCATAAATTCCTATGAATAAAACAAAACGAAGAAAGATAAACAAAAATTCCTCTGTATAACTCCCTGCTTCATTATACCTAGCGAGTATGGTCACGGTGTGACCAGTAGAATAGTACTTAAAGACTTTAACACAACTTTTACATTGTTGTTTTCTTTAATTCTCTCTGCTTCTTCGGTTAGGCGATCGGTAGCACCGTTGTTGGTACAGGAAAGCTGAAAACCCTGGTCGCTTCGAGCTCGCACATTTCTCAAACGTTGTAAAGTAGCGTTTGTATCTTGCGATTCCTAAATCACAGAAAGAACAGAAATAGTTTCAAACTGAACTGAACTACAAAGACAAACGTCAGAAATCACACTATAAACAGCTTTGATTTATTCGCATTATAAACTTACCCTGTTCTTGCACGGCTTGTCTTTACTGCCACATCGACAATGGTCTCCACAGTGCACTTTACGGCCTTTACAAAGGCAACCACGATTACTCGTACTTTTTCGCCTGATGCTGCAAGACCTTTTGCATTTACAGCCTTCAGATTGACTTTCCTTAACGGAAAAACATTCGATTTTGCGGTTTCTGATTTAAAAATTACTAGTATAGCCCAAGTTTAATATTTAGA
>JAHPZR010021160.1:0-17500 GCA_019787425.1 Platygyra sinensis | reverse complement strand
CCACTGGAGAGGGTTTCCCACCCTTTAAACTGTGAGGATTGATCGCTCTGGTTGTTCAAAGGCTGAATGTAGCTCTCCACCAAATACATAAAACAGCTTACCTCGCCTTGTCCACATTTATCCACTGGATAGCGTTTTTCACCCTTTAAACTGTGAGGATTGATCGCTCTGGTTGTTCAAAGGCTGGATGTAGCTCTCCACCAAATACATAAAACAGCTTAGCTCGCCTTGTCCACATTTATCCACTGGATAGCGTTTTTCACTGTTTGAACTGTGGGGATTGATCGCTCTAGTTGTTCAAAGGCTGGATGTCGCTCTCCACGACGTAGATAAAACAGCTTTGCTCGCCTTGTCCGCATTTATCCACTAGATAGCGTTTTCCACCATTTGAACAACGGGCCATTAATGGGCCCTGGGCATAAGTGTAGCAAGAGATCATGGTTAGCGCGTTTGTAATAGGAGAGAGCTTGTGTACAGCTGCCCGATAGCACGAGGAAAAAATAGGAAAGCAATGCGAACACGTGTCTACTGCAATATTACAAATCTGAGGAGTGTTTATGACATCCCCAGGTTATTTCCAATTTGCGTTAAGTTGTTCATTTTACCTTTCTTTAATTGTTAGACAGCTGTGATACATGTGGGATAATGATGCATTTACTATCATCCATTTTGCTGAGACCCGATTGATGTGTCGTCAACAACAGCATGCGCATATCTTAGGCCTCGCTGACCAACATGCCCATTGCTTCAGGACCTTTGATTGCGCTCAGTTGTGTAGAAGGAAAAAAAATACAAGAAATCATCTCCTTGCTTTGTACATATTTTTTAATATTATTTTTCTTGTAACAAGTAAAATATATATGTATGACATAATTCATTCACGAGTTGAACTAAATTGTATGAAATGTTTCCATCCGCCTTGCTTCCCGCGTCTTCAAAAATGCAGGTCCAAACAGTACGATTTTCATTCGATCGAAGCCAGTGTTTTGGAGATCATCAAGTCTCGAAAACTGCAACACTGACGGTGACAAATGTAAACGGGTTATAAACACGCGTGCCAAGAATCTTGTGTTTAGGTGACGAAATTACCATTCAAAGCAGTCCTTGAGTTGTCTTTACTCCACTTAGTATCTAGCTTTCCATTCCTAATATACAAGAAGCTCGTCCGCAAAGACCTTTTCCCCTTCGTCACTTGAAATAATGTAAATTGTTTTCAAAGCTCTAAGCAGTGAGTTCACAGTTGTCGAACGTGCTCGATCGAAGTTTATTTCGGAGTCCTCCGAATCGAAACTCAACTCTGACTCCAGTGACAAAAAAAACTGAAACAAAACTTGGACGTTTTAGTCCCACAATACATTGGAACGATTAGTTTTGTTTTCCATTTTCGCGAGCAAATACAGAGAGCTGACTGAGGCGCCATTGTGTTTGGCTCCTGGGCAGGCGTCATCAGCAACCGCCGCCCCAGACTCTCTAAAACGCGGTCGTACAACACTTCAAGCGCGACTTTGAAAGGACATAGAAAATCGAGGATTCAACCAAATTCAAAATTTTTCACCTAAAATGCTTCAAATAACAAGTGGATTCAGCGAAAAAACAGTTGGGGGCCTAAGTGCACTTTAACCATGAAAACAACCTGTCTATCTGCATTATTGGCCAACGCCTTGTAGTAAGAACTACTTGAAGTTGTAAGTAGTTAATATTTACGAGCAGAATAACTGACTTACCTATGATGGAATAGTCTAGAAGAACAATGAGCTTATTGACAGCCAATAGCAGTTATGAATACTAAACGAAAATTTAGATCATTTGGTTAGAGTCTAGCATATATACAGGTGTTTTGTAATTGTTCTTCGGTTAGGCGACTGACTCAAAGGCGAAACTTGTTTTGATAACTAGTTGATTGAATTAGCAACACTAACCAGCGCTAGGTATATTGCCCCGTTTACGTAACTTAAAAAATGCAAGGTATACAATGTGACTACTGGATTAATGAAAAGCCATTTCTAGCGTTAATCATTTCGCATCAGTAGACTGCTGTATAATATCCTCAGTCCATTGTGGCTCAAAAAAAAACCAGAAATCTACCATAGATTTTTCCCGAACACTGGAAACTGACAACACCGCCGACCTATTAAAAATGCACTTAAGTTGCATAACAACAACGTGACCAGACTTTGGCTCTCACTATATTTTTAAGAGGAAACGTAAAATATTTTGTATGCCTCTTTCATACAATTTCCCTTTAAACTTATCTGTTTTAAGTTACAGGTAGTTGTCAAAGTTCCAGCTCCTTCTGTCGAGGATTCTGACTCTTTCTAGTCATGAATTTTCAGTGATTTGTAAGCGCGTGGAAGCCGTGTAAATTCTCGTTCATTTTAAACAAGCTGTATTCCGCATCCCTTCTTGCATGTAGTTGCCTTGTTCACGTAGTCGAGTTTGTCGCACAGGTATATGAGTAGCTACTGTTGTGAATACTTTGCAGGTTTTGATTCATTTATAAAGTATGATAGTTGCTCTATGATCATTTTGGCTTAGGTCCACGGCTTGCCTTTCACTCATCTTGATGAATGCAGTTGGTCTCCAGAACCAATCAAACCTGTGTCATTACTTTGTGATTTTAGTTATCCAGTGTAACCATGGTTACAGACGAAATAATTAAGGAGCACTGTCACAGGAGTTTTGCTATTTTCAGCTTCATTCGTTGCTGAAATCTTTACCTGGTACCTTTACTCGTTCCCAAAATGCCCAATTAGACTAAAAGAAACATATCAAACGAATGATGGCTCAGAGAGCAAACCATAATGAATTTCTGGCAATATTTTCAAGGAATGGCTCTAGAATTTGAAAAAAACTGGCTAGTTTTTTTCAAATTTCAATCCTTTTCCAACCTTGTCATACTAAGTGCTAGGCAGCAATAAATGGTTTCGGTGTAGTGATAAAGGCCTAGATAACAAAACTGAATCATTATTTTTGGGTTTCCATTGATGCAGGACCATATTTCGGCATTATAAAATGACGCTAAAATACCGTGACAGTGCCCCTTTAAAATAGTAATAGGCCACGTTCAATATATCAATACTCTAACATGGCTCCGATGCTTTCAGGTCAAACTTCTATATTTGGCGTTGTTTTCTTTGTAGCGAAGTCTCTTTTGGGATTTGAGGGACAAAAGAAATTTGAAAAATTTACAATTTTGACCCGAAAGCCTCGGAGCCATGCTTGAATATTGATATATCGAACATGGCCTATTGTGTAACAGATTTCCGGCTTGTTAGCTAATTTAAGAAAAGAGTGTAATGCACAGCATTTGTGCTATGAAAGTATTCGAAATTAAAAATAAACAAATAAATAGATGAAAAAAGCCTACATAGAATGCGTAACGACCCTGATAACGGCTGCAGAGGAGACTTGCAAGTGCAACATAATACAGCGACTCAAAACAATGGTTAAACAATGCAGCTTACTGTGTCTCTTTTGTGTCCGGAAATCGCACGAACGGTTAACGTTCCGACCGGGAAGTGCGAACGAAGTCAGCGAGTTTCACTTAATTATAAATAGGTCAGTACACCGTAGAAATCGTGTTCATGAAAAATCGTGACTGGGATTTTAGCGGTCTCCAGGAGTGTATTTGTGCTATCTAAATACGTGTTGTTGTCCATCTGTTTAGAATGCAAAAGTCAGCGGGAAAGTTTACATAAACAACACGGAAACAATTTCTTTAGAAGAGTATGCTAATTTGATAACTCATTATCGCCCTCTTAACTATCGTTTGAATCTCCTTGATGCTTATTCCTTACTATCTCGAACTCTTCAAAGGTGTTTTTTGGTTCTAAGTAAATAATTTTGCCGTCTAGAAGAAAACCACAACACAGGACGCCATGTTTGATAAAAATAACCCAAAACGTTCCCTTGCCCTTAAGGATATGCAAAGGTCCAAAACGCAGGAGATACTAAAGAAATCTTTGGGGAGTGGGAAAAAAGAAATCTCTTTGTATTTTAAAGGCCCACTTGCCTCACCTACCCTGGAGAAATCATACGCGCCCTCAGCTACCACAACACGAAAATAATTAACGGCGCTAAAAATGAAAAGTTTAACAAATTTCTGTTACGATCTTTTAGTATTCCGTCATATTGTGTCCAGCTGACGAAAATATTGACATCTGAAGGTCTTGTATTCGATCAGAAACTAGCATTTCGTTGACTTAAAGTTCCTCTTCCACTATTCTCACCCCAGTAGTCCTCAGTCCTACGGACTTTGCACCAGAAAGAACCATTGCCTGCTAATGCATACTCACAATGAACAATTCAAATGAGAGAACTTCTATCACAGAAGTAGATAAGACCAAAGTGAAACATGGAATTTTAGACAGGTTAAGACTAAAGCATATTTATAATTGAAAACGATCAGTTGCTGCGTGGCACAGTAAACAGTTCAAAAAAATGTAAGTAGTAATAGCTCAGTGCCAAATTAAAGGAGCTACGTCACGGTTAAACGGTTTGAAAAATTTAGCCCAAATTTTTCAATTTCGTTGCCACGGTAATCCGTGTTAATCTTCTCCATCCTTAACCATTCTTGTTTCTTTATGGTTTATTATTATCTCTTTGGTGTTTTTCTATCTTAGTAAAGTATTATTTTCAGGTTTCCTTCAATTTCAAGGTGATTTTGTCGCTGGTCAAAATAACTCAAAATACCGTGACGTAGCCCCTTTAAAGACAATGTTTATAGCGGACGTTTCGGGCCTAGCCCTTCCTCATTTTGAATGGGACACCTCACTGAATAAATAAACAGTTGTACGCGCGACTCTAAGAAATTGGTAATGCCCCGAGCGTCAAGCCGTCTAAAAAATAAAAATCCACGTTAAGTCCCTGCAGCCCTAGGGAGCCAAGATGGAAAACTAGGCGCATTTCGTCACGGCATCTGGCGTTGTTAGTCCCCTTGCATTGTTTCACGTAGCGAACCCTTATGTCGTTGAAATGTACAAACGTACAAACGTTTAATATTTGAGCCAAAATCAATGTGTTTTAATAAAAGGGGAAATGGAAAGTTGAGACATATCATTTAGGAAACGTTTAATATTTGAGTCAAAATCAATCTGTTTTAATAAAAGGGGGTAATGGAAGGTTGAGACATATAATTTAGGAAATACCTAAATGGTATATAATATCTGGAGTCTAGCATCAGAATATTAAAGTATTCTAAATTTTTCATTCGGTATAGTCATTAAAGCTTCTTTCCAAATATAATTGAAGCAAATTGTAAGCACGTTTCTGAGATACAACAACCGTTCCTTTGAGCATTGCTACATGAATTTCTCTACCACTACACTGGTGAAATAAGGCGTCCGTTTTTCATTAGTTTAGGACTACTATGAGTAGTTTGCGACATATCAGTTAAACAGATTACGCCAAGTACATATATACATTTAAACGGACACGAAGTCTCTTCTAGATATCTGTATATTTACAACTGTCATGTTCCTAGTGATAACAACTTTTACAACTTGTACAGCAATTCAATAGAAATCATTTTTGTAATATATAAACTGAACCATTTACACACTTGCGAAATATACATAGTCAACAAGATACTGGGTTAGGTTAGCTACAAGCCCTAACAACTACATCAAAATCTAAACCATTAACCCGAATGTCTTATCGACCGTTTGTGCATGAGAGGGAGGCACATTCAGAATCCAGAGTTAAAAATCAAATTAGTCAATGCGGCATTGACTTTAAAGTGGTACTACGACCAAAAAAGCAATTCTTTTTTTCTTTGGATTTCAAAACTAACTAAACACTAACTGACCCAAGTTTTCTTACTTAATGGTCCGCCATTACTAACTTTAAAATCTTGAGAGAGCTGGGTCGAGGAGAAAATGACGTCAAACACTCACTAGTTTAAGAATGCCATGCGTGTGTACGCGGCTGAATTCATATGCAGCACGGGAGTTTCGGGCTTTCACACTTTTAAACGCGTGTTTTATTTACATATATGATAAATTGCGTTTACATGCTGAAATCTTAAGCTAGTGTGTAAATGAAGTCATTTTCTCTAGATCCAACCCTCTGATATCCTATCGGTCAGTTTTGAACGCGAGTAATGGCAGACCGTGCAATCCAAAACTTACACTCAAAATAAACAGCCTTCGGATAAAACTCAAAGCTCAAAATTTTGCCAGTTAGGTGTTAAGCGAGCACGCTTTCAAAATCTGAAGAAAAAAGGAAATTATTTTTTGATCATAGTACCACTTTAATAGCATCAGAGAGGGAAGTAGCACCAGAAACACCAATATAGTTCCGACTCAAATCTAACTTAGTCAATGTAGTATTGACTTTAATAGCGTCAGAGAGGGAAGCAGCACCAGTATCACCAATATAGTTCTGACTCAAATACAACTTAGTCAATGTAGTATTGACTTTAATAGTATCAGAGAGGGAAGCAGCACCCGAATCACCAATATGGTTCTGACTCAAATCCAACTTAGTCAATGTAGTATTGACTTTAATAGTATCAGAGAGGGAAGCAGCACCAGAAGCACCAATCTTATTACCACACAAGTCTAAATTAGTCAATGCAGTATTGACTTTAATTTAAGAGCATCAAAGAGGGAAGCAGCACCAGTATCACCAATATAGTTCTGACTCAAATACAACTTAGTCAATGTAGTATTGACTTTAATAGTATCAGAGAGGGAAGCAGCACCAGAAGCACCAATCTTATTACCACACAAGTCTAAACTAGTCAATGCAGTATTGACTTTAAGACCATCAAAGAGGGAAGCAGCACCAGAATCACTAGGGAAGATGCAAAACGTTTCATCTTCAAGTACTTCAAAAACAACAAACCTTTGGCTAACAAACTCCTAGAACAACTTTCAATTCGGTCAGAATCTCGAGACTTACTTCAATTAATGTCAAATCCTCTAAATACAACTTTGCTCTGTGTTCTTTGTGAAGATTTCGGGGGTAATTTTCCTACCAGCAGGACTCAATTATACATTGAAATTGTACTGTGCGTTTTAAGAAGATATGAAAAAAAAAACCAATTGTCGAGCAACAACGAAGACCTAATTAAAGTTTACGAGGAAGACCTAATACATTTGGGGCATATGGCGTTGATAGCTCTGCGTGAAGGGGAGTTTTATATTGAAGAAAGTCAATGTGGTGGCAGGTCGAGTGTTTTGAGGAAGTTTGGATTTTTATCCATCCGAGCTGCAGGCAGTAGAAGAAAACCATGTATGCATTACGTTTTTTTGCACAAGAGCTTTCAAGAATTCTTTACCGGTTTCTATCTCGCTTTAAAGATTCTCAGCGGAGAACTTGACTGTGACACAGTAGTGCCCGATGAGAGATATTTAGCTGAACTGAAACAAGCGTTTTTGTTCATGAGTGGAATTGTTGTCTCGCGATGCGAAGAAACCGCCATGTGTCTTGTAGGGAGTATTGCCGCACACGTAAGTAGCACACGTCAATTATCGTGGAATCTGCAGCTCGCTTTTGACTGTATCAAGGAGTGCGCAGCCCATAAGAAAAACCTTCAGTCGCAATTGCTGCTTACGTTTGGTTCTCACCTTGACATTGAGGCGTTAGACTTCCATGGTCATCTGCCACGGTACTTTGTGTCTTTCTGTGAAGCTCTTACTGTAAATACCACTTTGACCCACTTGAATTTGGGTAAGAGTACGATTGGTGATTCTGGGTTTGATTCCTTCTGTGATGCTATAAAGGTCAACACCGCATTTACTAAATTGGATTTGAGTCGTAACAAGATTGGTGCTTCTGGTGTTGGTTTTCTCTCTGATGCTATTAAAGGCAATAACGTATTGACTAATTTGAATTTGAGTAAGACCAAGATTGGTGCTTCTGGCGCTGGTTCCCTCTCCCTCTGATGCCATTAAAGTCAATAACGTATTGACTAATTTTGATTTAAGTCGGAACAATATTGGTGATTCTGGTGCTGGTTTCCTCTCTGATGCCATTAAAGTCAATACCTCATTGACTAATTTGAATTTGAGTAAGACCAAGATTGGTGCTTCTGGCGCTGGTTGCCTCTCTGATGCTATTAAAGTCAATACCTCATTGACTAATTTGAATTTGAGTAGAACCAAGATTGGTGCTTCTGGTGCTGCTTCCCTCTGATGCTGTTGTAGTCAATGCTGCATTGACTAATTTGAATTTGTGTAGAAACACGATAGGTGATTCTGGTGCTGGTTCTCTGTCTGACGTTATTAGAGTCAATGCCGCATTGACAAATTTGGATTTGAGTGGTAACAATATTGGTGCTTCTGGTGTTGCTTCTCTCTCCAATGCTATTAAAGTCAATACCGTATTGACTTCTCTGAATTTTAGTGGTAACAGGATGGGCAATTCTGGTGCTGCTTCCCTCTCTGATGTTATTAAAGTCAATACTGCATTGACTAATTTGAATTTGTGTGATAACAAGATTGGTGCGTCTGGTGTTGGTTTGCTCTCTGATGCTGTTAAAGTCAACACCGCATTGACTTATTTGAGTTTGTGTGGTAACAAGATTGGTCCTTCCGGTGCTGTTTCCCTCTCGCATGCTCTTAAAGTAAATACCGCATTAACTAATTTGGATTTGAGGCGTAACTATGTTAGTTACTCTGGTGCCGATGCCCTCAGTCATGCTATTAAAGTCAATACCGTTTTGACTAATTTGGATTTGAGTCAGAACTATATTGGTGATTTTGGTGCTGCTTCCCTCTTTGATGCTCATAAAGTCAATACTGCATTGACTAATTTAGATTTGTGTGGTAATAACATTGGTGCTTCTGGTGCTGCCTCCCTCTCTGATACTATTAAAGTCAATACTTCATTGACTAAGTTGGATTTGAGTCAGAACCATATTGGTGATTCTGGTGCTGCTTCCCTCTCTGATGCTATTAAAGTCAATACCGCATTGACTAAGTTAGATTTGAGTCGGAACTATATTGGTGATTCTGGTGCTGCTTCCCTCTTTGATGGTCTTAAAGTCAATACTGCATTGACTAGTTTAGACTTGTGTGGTAATAAGATTGGTGCTTCTGGTGCTGCTTCCCTCTCTGATACTATTAAAGTCAATACTACATTGACTAAGTTGTATTTGAGTCAGAACTATATTGGTGATACTGGTGCTGCTTCCCTCTTTGATGCTCTTAAATTAAAGTCAATACTGCATTGACTAATTTAGACTTGTGTGGTAATAAGATTGGTGCTTCTGGTGCTGCTTCCCTCTCTGATACTATTAAAGTCAATACTACATTGACTAAGTTGGATTTGAGTCAGAACCATATTGGTGATTCGGGTGCTGCTTCCCTCTCTGATACTATTAAAGTCAATACTACATTGACTAAGTTGTATTTGAGTCAGAACTATATTGGTGATACTGGTGCTGCTTCCCTCTCTGACGCTATTAAAGTCAATACTACATTGACTAAGTTAGATTTGAGTCGGAACTATATTGGTGTTTCTGGTGCTACTTCCCTCTCTGATGCTATTAAAGTGGTACTATGATCAAAAAATAATTTCCTTTTTTCTTCAGATTTTGAAAGCGTGCTCGCTTAACACCTAACTGGCAAAATTTTGAGCTTTGAGTTTTATCCGAAGGCTGTTTATTTTGAGTGTAAGTTTTGGATTGCACGGTCTGCCATTACTCGCGTTCAAAACTGACCGATAGGATATCAGAGGGTTGGATCTAGAGAAAATGACTTCATTTACACACTAGCTTAAGATTTCAGCATGTAAACGCAATTTATCATATATGTAAATAAAACACGCGTTTAAAAGTGTGAAAGCCCGAAACTCCCGTGCTGCATATGAATTCAGCCGCGTACACACGCATGGCATTCTTAAACTAGTGAGTGTTTGACGTCATTTTCTCCTCGACCCAGCTCTCTCAAGATTTTAAAGTTAGTAATGGCGGACCATTAAGTAAGAAAACTTGGGTCAGTTAGTGTTTAGTTAGTTTTGAAATCCAAAGAAAAAAAGAATTGCTTTTTTGGTCGTAGTACCACTTTAAAGTCAATGCCGCATTGACTAATTTGATTTTTAACTCTGGATTCTGAATGTGCCTCCCTCTCATGCACAAACGGTCGATAAGACATTCGGGTTAATGGTTTAGATTTTGATGTAGTTGTTAGGGCTTGTAGCTAACCTAACCCAGTATCTTGTTGACTATGTATATTTCGCAAGTGTGTAAATGGTTCAGTTTATATATTACAAAAATGATTTCTATTGAATTGCTGTACAAGTTGTAAAAGTTGTTATCACTAGGAACATGACAGTTGTAAATATACAGATATCTAGAAGAGACTTCGTGTCCGTTTAAATGTATATATGTACTTGGCGTAATCTGTTTAACTGATATGTCGCAAACTACTCATAGTAGTCCTAAACTAATGAAAAACGGACGCCTTATTTCACCAGTGTAGTGGTAGAGAAATTCATGTAGCAATGCTCAAAGGAACGGTTGTTGTATCTCAGAAACGTGCTTACAATTTGCTTCAATTATATTTGGAAAGAAGCTTTAATGACTATACCGAATGAAAAATTTAGAATACTTTAATATTCTGATGCTAGACTCCAGATATTATATACCATTTAGGTATTTCCTAAATTATATGTCTCAACCTTCCATTACCCCCTTTTATTAAAACAGATTGATTTTGACTCAAATATTAAACGTTTCCTAAATGATATGTCTCAACTTTCCATTTCCCCTTTTATTAAAACACATTGATTTTGGCTCAAATATTAAACGTTTGTACGTTTGTACATTTCAACGACATAAGGGTTCGCTACGTGAAACAATGCAAGGGGACTAACAACGCCAGATGCCGTGACGAAATGCGCCTAGTTTTCCATCTTGGCTCCCTAGGGCTGCAGGGACTTAACGTGGATTTTTATTTTTTAGACGGCTTGACGCTCGGGGCATTACCAATTTCTTAGAGTCGCGCGTACAACTGTTTATTTATTCAGTGAGGTGTCCCATTCAAAATGAGGAAGGGCTAGGCCCGAAACGTCCGCTATAAACATTGTCTTTAAAGGGGCTACGTCACGGTATTTTGAGTTATTTTGACCAGCGACAAAATCACCTTGAAATTGAAGGAAACCTGAAAATAATACTTTACTAAGATAGAAAAACACCAAAGAGATAATAATAAACCATAAAGAAACAAGAATGGTTAAGGATGGAGAAGATTAACACGGATTACCGTGGCAACGAAATTGAAAAATTTGGGCTAAATTTTTCAAACCGTTTAACCGTGACGTAGCTCCTTTAATTTGGCACTGAGCTATTACTACTTACATTTTTTTGAACTGTTTACTGTGCCACGCAGCAACTGATCGTTTTCAATTATAAATATGCTTTAGTCTTAACCTGTCTAAAATTCCATGTTTCACTTTGGTCTTATCTACTTCTGTGATAGAAGTTCTCTCATTTGAATTGTTCATTGTGAGTATGCATTAGCAGGCAATGGTTCTTTCTGGTGCAAAGTCCGTAGGACTGAGGACTACTGGGGTGAGAATAGTGGAAGAGGAACTTTAAGTCAACGAAATGCTAGTTTCTGATCGAATACAAGACCTTCAGATGTCAATATTTTCGTCAGCTGGACACAATATGACGGAATACTAAAAGATCGTAACAGAAATTTGTTAAACTTTTCATTTTTAGCGCCGTTAATTATTTTCGTGTTGTGGTAGCTGAGGGCGCGTATGATTTCTCCAGGGTAGGTGAGGCAAGTGGGCCTTTAAAATACAAAGAGATTTCTTTTTTCCCACTCCCCAAAGATTTCTTTAGTATCTCCTGCGTTTTGGACCTTTGCATATCCTTAAGGGCAAGGGAACGTTTTGGGTTATTTTTATCAAACATGGCGTCCTGTGTTGTGGTTTTCTTCTAGACGGCAAAATTATTTACTTAGAACCAAAAAACACCTTTGAAGAGTTCGAGATAGTAAGGAATAAGCATCAAGGAGATTCAAACGATAGTTAAGAGGGCGATAATGAGTTATCAAATTAGCATACTCTTCTAAAGAAATTGTTTCCGTGTTGTTTATGTAAACTTTCCCGCTGACTTTTGCATTCTAAACAGATGGACAACAACACGTATTTAGATAGCACAAATACACTCCTGGAGACCGCTAAAATCCCAGTCACGATTTTTCATGAACACGATTTCTACGGTGTACTGACCTATTTATAATTAAGTGAAACTCGCTGACTTCGTTCGCACTTCCCGGTCGGAACGTTAACCGTTCGTGCGATTTCCGGACACAAAAGAGACACAGTAAGCTGCATTGTTTAACCATTGTTTTGAGTCGCTGTATTATGTTGCACTTGCAAGTCTCCTCTGCAGCCGTTATCAGGGTCGTTACGCATTCTATGTAGGCTTTTTTCATCTATTTATTTGTTTATTTTTAATTTCGAATACTTTCATAGCACAAATGCTGTGCATTACACTCTTTTCTTAAATTAGCTAACAAGCCGGAAATCTGTTACACAATAGGCCATGTTCGATATATCAATATTCAAGCATGGCTCCGAGGCTTTCGGGTCAAAATTGTAAATTTTTCAAATTTCTTTTGTCCCTCAAATCCCAAAAGAGACTTCGCTACAAAGAAAACAACGCCAAATATAGAAGTTTGACCTGAAAGCATCGGAGCCATGTTAGAGTATTGATATATTGAACGTGGCCTATTACTATTTTAAAGGGGCACTGTCACGGTATTTTAGCGTCATTTTATAATGCCGAAATATGGTCCTGCATCAATGGAAACCCAAAAATAATGATTCAGTTTTGTTATCTAGGCCTTTATCACTACACCGAAACCATTTATTGCTGCCTAGCACTTAGTATGACAAGGTTGGAAAAGGATTGAAATTTGAAAAAAACTAGCCAGTTTTTTTCAAATTCTAGAGCCATTCCTTGAAAATATTGCCAGAAATTCATTATGGTTTGCTCTCTGAGCCATCATTCGTTTGATATGTTTCTTTTAGTCTAATTGGGCATTTTGGGAACGAGTAAAGGTACCAGGTAAAGATTTCAGCAACGAATGAAGCTGAAAATAGCAAAACTCCTGTGACAGTGCTCCTTAATTATTTCGTCTGTAACCATGGTTACACTGGATAACTAAAATCACAAAGTAATGACACAGGTTTGATTGGTTCTGGAGACCAACTGCATTCATCAAGATGAGTGAAAGGCAAGCCGTGGACCTAAGCCAAAATGATCATAGAGCAACTATCATACTTTATAAATGAATCAAAACCTGCAAAGTATTCACAACAGTAGCTACTCATATACCTGTGCGACAAACTCGACTACGTGAACAAGGCA
The DNA here is from genome assembly GCA_019787425.1 of Platygyra sinensis. NCBI lineage: Eukaryota > Metazoa > Cnidaria > Anthozoa > Scleractinia > Merulinidae > Platygyra > Platygyra sinensis. Next base: position 4,167 of record JAHPZR010021160.1, on the reverse strand, counting down.
ACTACATGCAAGAAGGGATGCGGAATACAGCTTGTTTAAAATGAACGAGAATTTACACGGCTTCCACGCGCTTACAAATCACTGAAAATTCATGACTAGAAAGAGTCAGAATCCTCGACAGAAGGAGCTGGAACTTTGACAACTACCTGTAACTTAAAACAGATAAGTTTAAAGGGAAATTGTATGAAAGAGGCATACAAAATATTTTACGTTTCCTCTTAAAAATATAGTGAGAGCCAAAGTCTGGTCACGTTGTTGTTATGCAACTTAAGTGCATTTTTAATAGGTCGGCGGTGTTGTCAGTTTCCAGTGTTCGGGAAAAATCTATGGTAGATTTCTGGTTTTTTTTTGAGCCACAATGGACTGAGGATATTATACAGCAGTCTACTGATGCGAAATGATTAACGCTAGAAATGGCTTTTCATTAATCCAGTAGTCACATTGTATACCTTGCATTTTTTAAGTTACGTAAACGGGGCAATATACCTAGCGCTGGTTAGTGTTGCTAATTCAATCAACTAGTTATCAAAACAAGTTTCGCCTTTGAGTCAGTCGCCTAACCGAAGAACAATTACAAAACACCTGTATATATGCTAGACTCTAACCAAATGATCTAAATTTTCGTTTAGTATTCATAACTGCTATTGGCTGTCAATAAGCTCATTGTTCTTCTAGACTATTCCATCATAGGTAAGTCAGTTATTCTGCTCGTAAATATTAACTACTTACAACTTCAAGTAGTTCTTACTACAAGGCGTTGGCCAATAATGCAGATAGACAGGTTGTTTTCATGGTTAAAGTGCACTTAGGCCCCCAACTGTTTTTTCGCTGAATCCACTTGTTATTTGAAGCATTTTAGGTGAAAAATTTTGAATTTGGTTGAATCCTCGATTTTCTATGTCCTTTCAAAGTCGCGCTTGAAGTGTTGTACGACCGCGTTTTAGAGAGTCTGGGGCGGCGGTTGCTGATGACGCCTGCCCAGGAGCCAAACACAATGGCGCCTCAGTCAGCTCTCTGTATTTGCTCGCGAAAATGGAAAACAAAACTAATCGTTCCAATGTATTGTGGGACTAAAACGTCCAAGTTTTGTTTCAGTTTTTTTTGTCACTGGAGTCAGAGTTGAGTTTCGATTCGGAGGACTCCGAAATAAACTTCGATCGAGCACGTTCGACAACTGTGAACTCACTGCTTAGAGCTTTGAAAACAATTTACATTATTTCAAGTGACGAAGGGGAAAAGGTCTTTGCGGACGAGCTTCTTGTATATTAGGAATGGAAAGCTAGATACTAAGTGGAGTAAAGACAACTCAAGGACTGCTTTGAATGGTAATTTCGTCACCTAAACACAAGATTCTTGGCACGCGTGTTTATAACCCGTTTACATTTGTCACCGTCAGTGTTGCAGTTTTCGAGACTTGATGATCTCCAAAACACTGGCTTCGATCGAATGAAAATCGTACTGTTTGGACCTGCATTTTTGAAGACGCGGGAAGCAAGGCGGATGGAAACATTTCATACAATTTAGTTCAACTCGTGAATGAATTATGTCATACATATATATTTTACTTGTTACAAGAAAAATAATATTAAAAAATATGTACAAAGCAAGGAGATGATTTCTTGTATTTTTTTTCCTTCTACACAACTGAGCGCAATCAAAGGTCCTGAAGCAATGGGCATGTTGGTCAGCGAGGCCTAAGATATGCGCATGCTGTTGTTGACGACACATCAATCGGGTCTCAGCAAAATGGATGATAGTAAATGCATCATTATCCCACATGTATCACAGCTGTCTAACAATTAAAGAAAGGTAAAATGAACAACTTAACGCAAATTGGAAATAACCTGGGGATGTCATAAACACTCCTCAGATTTGTAATATTGCAGTAGACACGTGTTCGCATTGCTTTCCTATTTTTTCCTCGTGCTATCGGGCAGCTGTACACAAGCTCTCTCCTATTACAAACGCGCTAACCATGATCTCTTGCTACACTTATGCCCAGGGCCCATTAATGGCCCGTTGTTCAAATGGTGGAAAACGCTATCTAGTGGATAAATGCGGACAAGGCGAGCAAAGCTGTTTTATCTACGTCGTGGAGAGCGACATCCAGCCTTTGAACAACTAGAGCGATCAATCCCCACAGTTCAAACAGTGAAAAACGCTATCCAGTGGATAAATGTGGACAAGGCGAGCTAAGCTGTTTTATGTATTTGGTGGAGAGCTACATCCAGCCTTTGAACAACCAGAGCGATCAATCCTCACAGTTTAAAGGGTGAAAAACGCTATCCAGTGGATAAATGTGGACAAGGCGAGGTAAGCTGTTTTATGTATTTGGTGGAGAGCTACATTCAGCCTTTGAACAACCAGAGCGATCAATCCTCACAGTTTAAAGGGTGGGAAACCCTCTCCAGTGGATAAATGTGGACAACGCGAGCTAAGCTCTTTTGTTTACATGATGGAGAGCTATATCCAGCCTTTGAACAACAAGAGCGATCAATCCTCACAGTTCATTTCCTTTATAAATGCACCATGGGTAACTCGGACCTCATTTGTCAAAATGCACTGGGTCTAAAATCATTGGGACAGTAATAGATTGGCTGTAAAGCGTCAGAAACTGTTTAACAGAGCATTTCATGAAAAAAAATAGGGTATGAATAGAGTCTCATGAAAACTATGAACTGGCTTCTTCTGCTGTTTGCTTTGTTTTCTTTTTCATCAGAAGACCTATTTTGAATTTAATCATAAAAATTACAATTTCCTCGATTGTGATTGGTTTAAAAAACTCCTATTTCCCACTAATTCACTTGTCAAGCTGTTATCGGACAGTTTGTTATCGGACAGTTTGTTATCGGACAGTTTGTTATCGGACAGTTCAATAAGCCAATCACATTCAAAGATGTAGTTAAAATTAACCAATCACATTTAAAGTTATGGTTTAAATCAACCAATCACAACCTTGGTTTCAATCACCATAGAAACAAGTGTACAAACTCCTAAATTGGGGCTTTCTTCAAAATGGAGAATTTTTTCCCCTTGAACAATGATTGTTTTAGAAGACAGAAGTGATTTATTTTATCCTATGGCACAAATGTTTATGCGAACTATCCAGACGAGTTCCTTTGTGGATATGTTAACATGGTCAGATGAAGTTAAGCCATCCACAGCATTGTTTATCGCTTCGCAACAACCGCGGCAAACGGAGGTAAACATCCACCCGGCTGTAAAACCACTGCACAGTACGCTAGTATTTCCTCCCTCGAAAATCCTCATTTTGTTCAACAAAATCAAAATACAGGAACACTGACAGTAGACCAAGCCAAGTTTTCCCCTTGTATCATACGGAAAAATTTCAGAAATAAATAATAGTAAAACCACAACCTCCAAAAACATCGCTCGAGCAACTAAATCATGGATGGCAGCATAGGTAGAATGTTATAAAGCCAAAAACATTTATGCATTTAACTGCCAGTGAAAGACGAGAATTGTTTCACATTGCTAGCGGATACGTGCCTGTACAATCCAGCTCGATATCTGCGATTTCTTCTTCGACATTCCCTTTGCATAGTTCGGTGCCTGCAAATCCACCAGCTGTAGGAGAATGTTCGACCTGCAGTTCCAATCAGTTCAAACCAAGTTTCTTCATTAACGAATGTGGCAGAATTCACTGGTATGCCGTCGTCCAAATTCAGCATGGCTGCAAAAATCTCTCGGCGCCATTTTAAATTTTCAATAAACAGTTCAGTGTGTTTAAAAAACACCAGCAACTTAAGAAAATCCCCGTCCCAAAAAGCCAAGGAAACGAAGAATCATAATTGACTCTGTCTCTGATGTTTACAACTTGAAGAGAGCTGTCTATTGACTCAGCTTAAAAACCTTGAATCTGCCCTGGCAAGCGATCGGAATTTTAACCAAATTCCGCAGTTCTGCGCAGTTGAGCGTTTTTCATGCATGGTTGCGTTTTTGACTGACATAAGACTTGTTTTTCGCTCGTCACTTGGCAACCAGCAAATCCATTTTGACTGTTGTCGATTTCAGAGCGACATTAAATGCAAATTTTCCCTTTATTTCATAACTTTGCTATTCTTCTTTTCTCGGAAATTGTAATTTTTATGATGAATTGGTAATAGGACTTCGTGTCGTCCAATTCTGTCTGTAATCATACTCGTC
>JAHPZR010021158.1:57500-60000 GCA_019787425.1 Platygyra sinensis | reverse complement strand
TGATTTTATTATACTAATAATAGTTTCCTGCTGTTAATATCATGTAAACAAATTGCACACTGGACTCCCACAGAAGTGAATGGACCCCTTGGTGTTTGTCTTTGCTAGAATACAAACGATAACTTTTGGATTAATTTGGGTATAATTAAATAGCTCAAAAACACTCGTTAGGGAAGCAAGAATGAGGAAGTTTGATCAGTAATGTCAGAATGCGAAGCTTTTAGTCCAAATAGTTGGTACAAAGGACTCTCTTCAGATGTAAATCAACGCTTAGTGTAACATGCTGTTTGTTATCCAGCTTAACTTGAATGTTTAATATCCACAATATTGGTATAGTTGGTGATGTTGCCAAGATGTATATTTTAATGCCATGGAAACTGCATTTCACTCTTGTATTCTGTTAAATATCTTATCAGGCATCTGAGTGTGCTTCATGAAATTGTACAATGCAAGATTGTGATAAGCATTGCACCAGTGTTATTTAACTATTTACTTGTTTATATATTGAGTACATTATGATTAACCCTGCTGTCAAGAATATCACAAAACTTGTAAAATGTCAAGTCTTGTATGTGATTTGCCAGTGGGAGAAATGTATCAGGAAAAAAAATTACCAGCCTGAAAGGAATTTATTCTAAGGTTGGCCTGGGCTCATTTGAGGGGGAATGTTATAGTGATACAAATCAACCATTAAATATTTTTTTGCAATATTTGTTCCTGTATATTTCTGTTTTTCTGTTGGTTGCTTGAGTTTGATTACTCAGTATCTAAAATAGGGATCTGGTTCAGTTTTCTGAACATTTCATAATAATTATGTTCTTGTGAAATGATAGACCCTATCTTACTAGTTTGCGAAACTGAAAATGAGGAAACTGTGGAGTTTGGTTTCAAGTAGTTTGTCTATATACTGTATCAGAATTTATTGGATTGATCAAGTGTTGGTACACAGTGTTTAGTTTTAGATTAAATTTTAGTTTAAGGTGGCTGGAAACAGTTTCCAGTACTGCAAAAAGTTGCATCTGATCATGCTGGTTACAATTCGATAATAAAAAATGGGGTTCACTGAGCTCGTTTTTGAGTTATAAGCGCTTAAAGGTAAAATTAAGGGTGTTTTTAGCAGGTCATATTGTTGCTATAGTAACCTATTGTGCCACAAAATTAACAGCAACTTGTTCACCGATGATTGGGCAGTTTGTTGATACCATGATTATGGCATTAACCGATAAAGAGTGGTTATAATGACGCATCAAACTCTAAGTCTTGGAAAGTACTGGAAACTGTTTTCAGGCACCTTAAGTTGTTTCAATTTCAAATATATCAGTAGATGCATAATTTTAAAAATCCAGTTTTCTCTAAGGGCAGAGATGAACCTTGTCAATATTAGAAATAAGAATATGAATTCAAATCTTTTTCTAAACTCGTACATGTCTTTCTTAGGATGCGGGAGAACTGGAAGATATTGATGAGAGGCTTCAAAAGGATGGCTACAGAACAAACATTCCTGTTGAACACAAACTGCGGTACTTTTGGAGACAGTTTGTGCGTTCAGAAACCAGTCTCAAATCCTCTCTTGACAGTGTGGAACAACTCCGCAAACAGCATGGAGAAGAAATGATTGAGGTGGAAAACTATGTTGCACACATCAGGCAATTGTCAGATGAGAGAGAAGCTTTAACGCAAGAACTGGAAGCAGAAAATGAACAGCTGAAAGCAGAACTTGAACAGATGAAAGTTGAGAAGGAAGCAGGAGCTTATGTTTCAGAGGACATATGTGACATGCTGACCGAGTCTGGGTTAACACAAATTGGAAGAGGCACTAATCCAGTCAAGGAGCAGGTGAATTTCTTGATTAAAGAGAGATCATCGCTTTCAGAGAAAGTTAGAAGACTGGAGCAGGATAATGAAGCACTCAGGAAGAATTCTGATTCAGAGCAGTCCGACAAGCGACTGATGAAAATTATGGAAGAGGAGAGAAGAGACATGGAAGAAGAAATGAACAGAATGCGTGAAATGATGAAGCAAGTGAAACAAGAGGAGAGGAAGATTCATGAACAGGAAGTAAAGAAAGTTACTGATGAGAATGATAGCTTAAAATCACAGCTGGAAAAAGTCCAAAAACAGCATACCGAAGACATGGCAGAATTGATTAACAGACACCAAGGTTGGTTCTAATACAGAAAAGTCAGGCTTTTTACAGTTTATATGCTTGGGTTTGTTACTAGTAGTTACATGTATGGAAAATATTATTAACTACTGTAGGCTGTGTCGCAGCAGTGTCCTGAGAAACCCATTGAAAGCAATAGGCCTTTGCAACAAATGATCACATGGTACAAAATCTGTCATGCTGGAGGGCAATCTCATTATTATTCCCGCAATAGGATATTAAAACAAAGGCTAGTCAAGATGATTGGTTGTGGTCTCTTGTTTTAACGTCCCAGTGCAGGAATAATACTGAGCTTGCCCTCTGGCACACCAGATTTTTTGTACCATGTGATCATTT
>JAHPZR010021158.1:42500-52500 GCA_019787425.1 Platygyra sinensis | reverse complement strand
GCCATCTGTCTGTAATGTAGACTTCCTCTGTACCTATCAAATAATTTACCTTTCAGAAGTAAACATCATAAAATTAGTCTTACTTGGTTGAGAAATTTGTTCACTTTGTTTAAATTCATTTGTAGTTATATTACCAAACCAACTACACCGAATGACGCAAACTTCGCTCGCGACGAACTTCGCAGCTTCCCAACAAAATTCGATGTGAAATTCACAACTTCATTTCGAAGTTCATAATTTGATTGACAATTATGTAATGAAATTGCCAAGTTCATAGCGAACTTCGGGAATTTCAAACAAACTTCATAAACCGTTTGTCAAGAGTTTTGTGAAACACCGTCTGTAAATAGTTTTTTTTTTTTTCGTGTTTCTACCACAATGAAAACATGGGATACAACCAGTCAGCACAAGTGTTTTCTAGAAGCTACATCTAGTTTGAATCATAAAAACTCTTATTCTTCGGTCATTTCAGCTTTAACAGAAATAATACACAAACTGGGGTTACAAACATGACAAAACAATGCATGTTGTAAAAAACTTTGATTAATGACTTAACGTTTCGTATGCCTCAACATACATCCTCAGAAGTGACGGTTGGATAATACAACAAGATATTTAAATGTTTAAGAGAAAGACTGGAACCTAATTAAGACAATACTGAAAAAAACTGATAATATACAGACCAATTTAAGTCTGCTGGACAATATATAAAGGCTAGTAAAGTAAAAGTTTCTCGCTGCCCACATTTTCGTTTAAAGGTTTTAGATCCTTAATCAATAATGATTCTTTAATTCTACAATGAATATCAGAATGCCCGGTTGCTAAAATTTCAAAATGGTCCCACTTGATATTGTGTCCTGTTGAGGTAATGTGATCCGCGATGGCCGATGTTTGACAACTCTTCGTGAGTGCTTTAAAATGTTCAGTTTTTCTGTAATGTAAACGACGCTTCGTTTTACCTATGTAAAAGTCATCATGCGTTTTGTCATGTTTGTAACCGCAGTTTGTGTATTATTTCTGTTACATCTAGTTTCTAAAACTGGTGTTCAGGACAAATTAAATAAATTAATTACATAAAGCATGTATAAAGTGTTTTACATCCAGGTCCTTTTTCTATCTAATAAATAAATAATAGAGTAACAGGCTGGTGGTATATACTAGCAGCTGTTAACTCAATACAGCCTCATTGATTACAATGTGAAACAGCATATCTCGTGTCTCCTCCTGTATTATTTTCAAAAAGGGAGGACTGAATCTTTTTGCATAGGCTTTCATTTTCAAAAAGCTCTGCATGCTATATGTACAAAGATCCATGAATGATTGTATTTCAGTTGTACATGATTATCTATTTATGCATTTTTTTTCAAAATGTATTTAATTAGCTTAATATACTGAAAGCAAAGTTAACAAGGACTACAGATGAAGCATCCAGTTTAAAGGAGGAGCTGAATGAAACAAAGCAAAAGTTAGATAAGGTACTCAGTTACTTATGCAAGTTAAATTTTACAATAATATAATAATAGAAACATTCTTAATATGCATATAAAAATCTCAGTTTGCTTACAAGCAAAAGGAAACCAAAATAAGAAAATAATTAAACCAACTAAACTACAAGGGTACAGTATCATTGTTCATGGAGGAGATGGCAGTGAAAAAGGTAAGTTTTAAGTGCTGTTTTAAAAGTTGACAGGGACAAGGCTGACTAATTATGTTCAGGTATAGATTTCCACAGTTTAGGAGCAGTGAAGACAAATGCCCTCTTGCCATAGTAGAGGGTGTTAGGGTGGTATGAATTCTGAAGTAAGGATTACATGGAAGAGTGCATTTCTTTTTATTTGGTTCTGTGTACATTTAGGAATTTAGGTTTTGAAAGTGATCAGAAACTTGCACTCTGGATTTCTGCATATTTAATTTATGGCGACCTCCACATGGTTTGTTTGTTTAGTTTATTCGGTTTCGTTCAAATATATATTTTGGAGTCTTATTCAGCTAGTACAGAACTGCTGAGAAAAGAACTAAGTGAAAGAAGGGGGTTTCAAACCAAAACCTCTACTGGAGGGTATGGATATTTCTGAAACAACAAAATCATAATTGTTTAATTGATACTTAATGAGTTTTGACAAAGGAGTAATATGTACATGGCATCCCTGTTCATTAGTTCTATTACTTGGTGTAGATGGTTGGGAATTGTGACTTGTGAAACAAGAATGTTGAACCAGCCTAGCCTTGTGCATAATAGATTAGTTGCATGTACAAGTGTGTAAAATTATTTACTGCTTTAGGCTGCCATGTAGTTTTGAAATTATTGACTTTGCATTCGTATATTTTTCAAGTGGTAGTGAAGCTAATATCCTAATGCTGTAAGCATGAACGTGATATTAGTTATTGTATGTATAGCTGAGTTGTTTTTGTCCAGAATTCCTTCACTGAGTTGTGTTCCAAACTGCCCACAGATGATGTCAGACCACAAGACCAATGAAATGACTTACCAAGAAAAGCTAAATGCAGAGTTTGGTCGCAGCAAGAGTGCAGAGGAAGAGAAGGCACTGTTACGTGAACAGATTGTTGATTTAAGAAAGGTCAGCACTCAGCCATCATAACTCTCTGCATGCTGAAAGCCATGGTAGCTAAATTTAGCAACAGTACAACATTTAATTAGTATATAAAGCATGACTTCTTGCTTCACATGCAGTGTACCTGGTTGCATTTGATTGCACATTTATTGAACCATTTTTAGGTGTTTCGGCTATTAATAGTCAGTACACTGTATGTTATCTCATGGTTGTACAATTGCAGGTTTTAAATGGACTTAAACTCTGGCCTTTTTCCTTTTTTTTGCATCAGAAAATATCATAGCATTTCAGAATAAGATCTATGGCTGTCTGCATTATTGCTAAATGTTAAAATCTTAATGATGCTTTGCTCGTTTGCCAATGGAATGACAATAACATGACTGGGGTAGTTATACAGACCATCAATCAGAGATTTTCATGAGTTTTGAAGATTAATTCAACCTAAACTAAGCCAAAGCTTTTTTTGTTATTTGTCACTCAATTACAGTAATTTGAGCTGATGTTAAATATAATTTCTGTAGGCCATTGAAGCATTGATGACACATTTAATGTTATTTAGAATCCGTCTTGATATTGGCTTTTGAGTAAATCAATGTTTTGTTCAAAAATGCTAATCTGCTGCCTGTTTATGCAAATCCCTGTAGTTGTGAAGTTCTTTCACTAATCCGAATGAGAGTTATTTTTCGACATCCATATTATTGTTTCAAACTAGTTTGTAATAGCTAATCATAAACAGTCGGACATTATGCAGCATTATGACTTGATTTTTTTTATACTCCTATTATTAATAATGGCACTGATGGCTTAATCAAGACATGAAAGCTCAACTCTGTTCTTATTTGTCTAAGCTTTGTGTCGTTATCTACTCTAGAGGAAAAGTGACTAACAATGTCACAATAATTAATTGAAGTCATTATTTCATCAAGAAAATAATGCATGCAAAGACATTTCAACACTTCTTTTAACTGATCCCCCCTCCTAAGTCATTACATATGTTTTAGAGCTCATTATAACTGTTTCTGGGAAGATGAAACTTACAAAGGATAGCAGTCTTCTGCATTAAGATATGAAGTCACAGGTATCTGTTTGGTTAGGGTTCTCATGCAAACTTTTAGTGAACCAGGAATGCAGGATGACCCAGAGTTTTAACTCCAGAAACTCCCTGTATATAACTGCAAACTTGGGAATTGTATTAGTTTTAAATTTTTATATGATTTTTTCAATTATTTTCTTGCTGCATATATGTAATTTTCCAATGAAATTGTTTCTGATCGGTTTGATGCTTTTATACATATATTTTATACATGTATATATTGTACATGTATACTGAACTCTTTTTAATTAGTAGGTTTCGAGAAGGGCATATTATTTGTTCAAGTCTCAAATCTTATTATGCCCACAAAATGCATTTCTGCTTAGAGTAAAGTGTGATTATATTACATGCATGTTGTTACTGGCAGGATCTTGAGGCATCGCTTGCAGCTAGTATGAGCAGAGAGAAGGAAACCATGGAACAGACAGCTGCCTTAGAGAAAGAGAAAGAAAATTTGGCTAGGGAGCTTGCTTCTTACATCAATAAAGAAAAGGACAAGGTAGACATGTACTGGTTTGTGTTCATGTTCTACAGAGTGTAGGTTTGTCACTCATCTAGAAAGCTTGAACAAGTAAATCTATACAGAGTAAATAAAAGTATTAAGAATTCAGCCTCAAACGTTTCCATAAATTGGATATTCTTTTCTTAGTGACAGACATTCAGATTGTTATATTACAACAACAAAACAATTTCATAATATATGTGCATTTCGCCAGTAAGGTTATAAAATAGTAAAAGGTAAAAACTGTTAAAATGTGTTTGACTAAACGTTTTCGATCTTGCGTCAAACATTTTAACAGTTTTTACCTTTTACTATTTTATAATTTCATAATACTTTATCAACTTCAGTCAATTTTTGTGGAACAATAAGGAAAGTTCTAGTGTGTGTGATTTAGGCAATTTATGTAATTTAATCTTTTTTTTTCAGTCAAAGAAAACTGATGAGCTCAGCCTTCAGCTACAGTCCTTGGAGAATGAAAAGAGCTCACTCCATGCTGTTGTATCTACACAAGAAAGACAGATTAGTGATCTAAATGTCAAGGTACAGTATTGTGTAATTCCAGAAAATATCTGTTCCATACCTACCCAATGGAAGGGATTTTCCCAAGACACCTTACCCATCTGACCTCATAGATTTTCTTTGAATTGTTTGGTCCTACAGAACTTTCTCCTATCCCTCTGCCTTCAGAGGCAGCATGGGCAAATGATTAGAGCACCGGATTTGAAATCCGTAGGTCTCTGGTTCAAATCCCGTTCTGACCACTAGCCGATGTCATGCCCTTAAGCCCTGAGTTCATCTTCTCGGCTACACTTGTAAATAGCCAACAGGTCTGCCTCCTGCCAGTTGGAATTCTTTTTTTAATATTTATTTATCATTTATTGTTTACGTTGGTCCTAAAAGGCCCCAATGGCGTTTGGGGGGGGGGGGGGGGGAGTATGGATGTTTTAGAGCTGGAACAGCACATTGAACATCTTACGTCTCTAGTTACTGAGTGATGATCAGTCATAAGAGTTGCAAGTTTGCCATTAGGATTTACAGAGTTTTTTGATTAGGGCTGGGTTCAAAGCCTGATTTAGCTAATCAAGGTTGTTAGCAAGAATTTTGATATCAGTTTTGTAACTTTTTGGTGAGGTGTTCTGGTTGGTTATATTGTTAGCCATGCAGATTTAAGCTGTAGTAATCTCATACTACACCAATGTTAGAGGTGAGAAGTATTTTAAACAAGAAAAAATAATGCTGCAGTTAACGTTTAATCTTGGGTTAACGTTTACCGGCTTTCGAACAACCCGGCGCCGGTGGATATATACATGTACAGGCTGTGTAAGCAAAAACATTACATTCTACATTCAGAACTTAAAGGCTACTTTTCTCCTGTAACATGCGGAATTCCACAAAGTTCCACCTTTTATTAAGAAATCCATGATAAAGGGCCGTAGCCAGAAAAAAATTTTGACTGAGGCAATGTCTATGAATAACTTATGACTGAGGCAATCAGTCCATGGTTGAGTTCTCTTCTAGGTATTAGGTACTATAAACAACAAAAGCCAAAGAAATGACCGAGGCAAGTGCCTCGGTTGGCCTGTTACTAGCTATGGCGCTGTGATACTTTATTAAGCTTTCCTTTTTTGTACAAAAAGGTCAGTACTCTTTGTTGAACACCTTTATACAATGATTACACAAGTATCAAGGTGTTAAACAAAAAGTAGTGGGGCTGATAACAAGTGCAAAGAGAAAAGCTTCTTTAATGTTGTAGTATTATGAGAAAGACACATTCAGCTAGTGATCTCAGCATTAAGGTATTCAACATCTTCAGGTATGTCTGATTTGCTAATGGTTCTCATACGCCGCGCACCTACCTGCAACGTAGTCGCCGGTTGCAAGGGACTTCTGTGATGGATCACAGACATATTCAAATTGGCTTGAAAAAACAAATCGAATTGGCATAATTTTTAATCATTCGATCTGTAAGTGTGAGTTGTTACATCATACATTACATCTGCAGATGGTCCAGATGATGTTCACAAAACATTTTCCTTGCCGACAATCTCTGACTACCACCGGCTTGCCTGCAAAGTTGAACTCAGCTTATCTTCGCAGTCAGGTCAGCAGTCAATGCCTGGGACAGAATATGATTCAGCGATAAATGTTCACATACATGTATGCTGTCCCAGGTATGTCAGTGGCATATGAGAACCAGGGTTTAGGTAGATAATGCACTAAAGAACACTATCAATGCCATTGTTTGTACACAAGGAAGGCCAGTACCCTTTGTCAGATACTTTGATGCAATGATTACAAAGCATCAAGGTGTTTAACAAAAGGTAATGGTGCTCAATGCTAGTGCAACTGGAACAAAGCTCCCTCAATGTTGTTGTATTCATGTAAGAATTTATTGAGCATTCAGATATCTCTGATTCACTAATAAATTACTAAACCTAAGTAAGGGTGACAGGCTTAAATCAAAATTCCAGTACTCTTTATCAAGTATGCCATACAATGATTACATTCTCATGTGAAAGACAGATTTATTTAGTGATCTCATCGTTAAGTTAGTCTACACCTTTAGATATGTCTGATTTACGGTTGAGTTTCTTTAGTTACATGTAGATAGTGTTAGAACACCATCAATGCTGTTCGTTCACAAGGCCAGTACTATTTATCGAATACTTTGATACAGTGATTACAGGGTATCAGAGTATTTGATGAAAAGTAATGGTGCTCAATGCAAGTGCAACGAGAAAAAAGCTCCCTCAGTGTTGTTGTGTTGAGATATTTATGATTTACTGATTACTTAAAATATATAAATCAGGTTGATGAAAAGGGAAAGAACACAGTTGTATGAACAGAGTGAGGTGGAGAGTGCAGAGTGTGGAAAAATGAGGAGTATGGAAAATGTAGTGTGTGTAAATTGAGAAGTATAGAAAATGAATATTTTTTTGGGGGGGAGGGGGGAGGGGGGGGGGAGAGAAAGACACATTAGCATAGGACATGAAAAAACTTAACCAGGATTTCTGAGCTAAATTGTGTATATTATTTGTTAAGTATGAATCTAAACTGCTGTGAAAAAGGATAAGTTACGTGGGTGCTCTAAATCACAGATAGGTAAAGCCTGCATTCGAACCAAGTGGCCCATCAGGCCGGAGCTTATCCTGGTTTCTGCAGCATGAAGCGACTAGGAGTATTTCTATTCCCCCCTGGATGGGATGCTAGTCCATCGCAGGGTTACCCTCAGCATTAAATTTGCCGATACCCATTTATACACTTGGGTGGAGAGAGGCACCCTGAGAGAAAAGTGTCTTGCCCAAGAACACAACACAATGTCCCCGGCCAGGGCTCGAACCCGGAGCGCTCACTCTGGAGTCGAGCGCACTAACCATGAGGCCGCTGCTCCTCCCAATCACACAGATACACACACAAAATAATACGACTAAACAAAAGTAAGGTGATTACTAATTTTCTTACATTGCAAAACAGTAATATAGACGGAATCCGCCAGACGTTGGCGTAACAAGTGGACAAAAATCTTTGTACCAAGATTATTTACATTGTATTGCCAAACTTCTGTAGGGCTCTTTTAATTATCTTCTCAAAACAATCATTTCTAGCAACACCAAACGTCGAAAAACGAATGTTGAACTTCGTATGAAAACGCTTAAAAGTTTTGGTGAATTGAAATTGATGATGGAATTTTGCCTGTGTTTCCACAAAATCACTGTACTTGAAATTTATTTTCTCTCGTTCCCGGTGAAATTATTTTTCGGAGTTATTTCAGGCAATTATTTATGTATTTAGCTTTAAAAGAATGTTAAAAATGACTGTAAATATTTAAAATTACTCTGGTACAGATTTTTGTCCACTAAAACCTGAAATTGCACCATTTTCTATCGGATTTCGTCTAAATCTTTAGGAGGAGCGATGTACAAGCCGTTCGGGCTTAAAGCGGCCTTCACACGGCAAACTTAGTTGGCAAAAGTGTTGGCAAACTCAAGTTGATGTGTGTGAATGGCGCAAAAACAGTCGGCAAGCAAGTTGGCAAACTGTTGGCGACAAATAGAACTTGCCTCTATTCTCGCCAACTTTTTCACCAACTTTTTTGTGTTGATAAACTCGTATCTGACATGTGAATGGTTGGCCAACATGTGTTGGTAATTGTCAATCAATCAAAACGAGCTCTATTCACGTGATTTATTTGCGTGACACTTCACAAAATGGGGACGCGAGTCAACACTTTTGAAATTTAATATCATCTATAGCCTACAAAGATACTAAAAACAAAAAACAAAACGGAGGAGCGCGCGGACAAACTTGGTTTCGTCCAGACTTTTCCATTTCTCCACCGCTTTTTGTTTCTTCTCTTCTTTTCCTCTGTTTCACTGTTGTAGGTGAGTGCGACTGCACTAAAAAAGCGGTCATGTTGCAAATTACCGTGTTTGTTATTTGACACGAGTTTGACGTGTGAAGGAAAGAGTTTGTCAACTTTTTGAAGTTTTCCAACACGAGTTTGCCAACTAAAGTTTGCTGTGTGAAGGCCGCTTAAGCATTGTGCCGGGTCGTTGTGTTGAGTTCGGAGGGTTTAAATGTTATCTGAGATGCTATTTTTATTTGTTCTGTGCTCTTTTTTAGCTTGAGAGGTTGGATGAGAAGTGTGCTGAGCTTGAAGAGCAACTGCAAAAAGAACAAAGCAAAAGTTTGGGTGAGCCGGCACTACCAATGCACCACTGTCATCAGATCTTAAATTCACAGTGTCCTCTTTATTACTCTTTAATGGAACTAAGGAATGGATTATATATAGTTTCTAGTTTGTGTCTGTATAAGGGCTAAGGTTATACTGACGTTTATCACTGGATAATGCAATTCAAGAGTTTTCGTTCGCTTAGGTGTCATGGTATACATTGTATTTAACAAAAATTCCACGAGCACGTGTTTCAAATGAGATGAAAGATAGCCAACAAGCCGAGTGGAATAACTTTTTATTAAAAACTACCCCGCCCACAAATATAGAAAAACTAAACTAAAATGAAATTAAAAACTGTCAAAAAATATGCATACGCTTATCATATTCTTGAACCATCATCATCACATGTCTCTCCGCGCCAGTAGGTGCATAAGGCCGAACCATACATGTATATAATTCCGCCTGCTCCAGGAACCAATCAGATGGCAGGATTTGTTGAATTCCGCCCACTCACGAGCCGAAAAAGGATAAATAATAGATACAATAGCTCACATAAAAATAGTCGTGTTCTTTTAAAGTATGTATATATTTATATTTTGTGTTTTTTTCTTCTGCTTAGAGTTGAGCACACGGTATGAGTTCACACAGGAGAGCAGCAGCTCCGCTAAACAAGAAGTAGATCAATTAAAAGAAGAATTAAAGGTGTTGTCTGCTCAACTCCTTAGACAGCACAATGCTTCACTGGATAGTCAGGTGAGATTGTAACCACTTCACTGTTACAACAACGATTGTGAAGACTTTGATTGATTTCTGGTTTCTGCAGACTGAGAACCTAGCACTAGTGACCAAAATCGCGTTTTATTGTGATATCTGTTTTAGGGTGGTTGGGTTTTGTTGTTCTTTTGGGAAAAAAACCTTTTCGGCTGGTCTGGTGGATCAATGTTTCAATCAACGTCAAACTTGTTTGAAGCATAGTTAATGGAAATTAACAATGGTTGAAGTGCTGGACTGGTTGAAGTTTTCCAGTAGAGCACTTTTTCAGTCATTTTCACATTTTCGTATCGTGTAGTTTATATATTTAAATTTTATAGTCTAGTTTTTAAATATCAAATTTCATAGTCTAGTTTGGTACCTTTATTCAATAGATAACATAGTTC
>JAHPZR010021158.1:0-40000 GCA_019787425.1 Platygyra sinensis | reverse complement strand
GGCAACTTAATAATAATAATAATAATAATAATAATAATAATAATAATAATAATAATAATAATAATAATGATAATAATAATAACAATCAAACTTTATTAAAACATCACAATAAATTACAAGATTAAAAAAAAAGGCTAAAAGAACATTTGAGTTAATAATAATAATAATAATAATAATAATAATAATAATATTAATAATCATAATAATAATAACAATCAAACTTTATTAAAACATCACAATAAATTACAAGATTAAAAAAAAAGGCTAAAAGAACATTTGAGTTAATAATAATAATAATAATAATAATAATAATAATAATAATTCACTGATTAGCTCATGGGCTACGCTGCGGCGCCTCGTGTTGCTTTTATTGTATGTGGCATACAGACGTTTTTTACTGCTATATAATAATAATAATAATAATAATAATAATAATAATAATAAAGTAATAATGATGATATAATAATAATAATAATAATAAGACAATGATAATTAACATTTAAATCGCGCAAATTCCATGTGAATATGATCAAATGCGCGTAACAAACAAATATGATACAAATGAAACGTAACAAGTTAAGAATCCCAACTGGTGGGAGGCTGACCAGTTGGCTATTTACAAAGCGTGTAGGAGTTGAATTCGGGGCCACGAAAGACAAATCCGTCTAGTGGCAGGGAGAAGGATTTGAACCTGGGACCTCCGGATTACAAGTCCAGCGCCCTACCACTGTGTACATAGTTATATGAGATTATGAATAATCAGAGTTAACTGGGCGATCTGCTTTTGGTCATTGGATGATCGCCGCGGGCATACGTAGTTGTGCCATTGCTGTGCAGTTTTACCCCCGTGGTTTTGCTTTGCCTAGCTTTGTTGCTTTGCCTTTGGTTTGCTCCCACTCACCCACCTCTTGGTTCATGGTGGGCCCTTGTGTCCAGATATGTACTCTTATTCTCCACTGAGAATTCAGTGTGACAGATGCCAGGGGGAGGTGACCCTTGAAAGTTTGCCATGGTTACTCCCTTTATTTTCATTTTGGCCTCACTCACTTGCTCATTGCTTGCATTGTTCTCAATTTGCAGCTACCCTCCATTTTGAATATTGCTTTATATTGACAAGTTAAAGTTATTCAACGTGATAGAATTTACGTCATCTTTGTAGGCCAAGTATGAGAGACTGATCGTGGACATGCGCAATGAGATTGAGCGCGAACGAGAGAAGTCATCAGCAGAGCGGCACTCCTTGGCAAGTCAGCTGGAACAAGCCACGAGGGAAAGTAAAGACTTCAGTGCTCTCTTACGAGAAAGAGATGAGGTAATGCTTTCTAAAACTACCGTAGTTGTAGTCAAGCATGATAATAATAAGAAATGACATTCGTAAGCCATTTGTGAAGGAAAAGGTTACAGTATTTTTAACCGAAATGTTCACACAAAAAAATGGTTTCTAGTCAGTGTCAACAAATTTTTAATTCTTATTATAATGCTTTTTACTTTGACCAAAACAGGCCTTCAATTTGTATTTCTTTTGCATATGGCTAAAACGTATTTATTTCAATAAGAATTACATACGTGGTTAACGGAGCACACAGATTCGGTAGAGAAGTATTTGAGTAGCATGTGGTGTCGTTTTGTGGCCAAGCTAGTGTGAGGGACAACTTTGACGTTCTTGCAATTTTTTTAGTGTATCAACAAGTATTAACATACAATACCGACAGTTTTCCTCCTTACTAAAAAAGTTAATTTAAAGTTATCGCGCAAAGTTACAAATTTCAGTCCTTTTTAAAACTAAAATACCTACGACTTTCGTAGTCTTCTCAAAGTGAAATCAATGGCTGCAAAATGGATTAACTTTTGTGGGTGATTGGCTTCCAAAGCTGTGATTACCTTTCAGCGGAACTGAGTACGACACAAGACTCAGTCATTTAAGTTATGGCAGACTTCTCTAGTTAATCAAGTAATCAGTATCATCTATACCTATCATTTAGGAACTAATTGGCCTTCGTGCTGAACTCACAAACGCAAGTCACACTGGAACTAAAGCTTCTACAGCTTTGGAATTTGAGAGTAAAATGCGAGGAAGCCTGGAGAACAGAACAGCTCAACTGGAGTCTGAACTGAGTAAGGCCTGGGAACAAATAAAAGATTTGTCCGAGAAAGGATCTACGCTGGAGACAGCAAAACGACATCTGGAAATTGAATTAGATAAGGTATGGGTATTAGTCTAAATTCTCTCAACGGTAGCTTTTAAGCAAAGTTAGACAGAAAGGTTGTGATGGTTGTGATAGGGAAGCGGTTGGCCTATTAGGAACGACTTAAAGATGCAAATTCTGCCTGGAACTACAGAAAATGTTTGAGTACAGTTAGAAGAATCATCCGTCTGAAAAAAAAATGATGACTATTACATTTAGCCATAATTCCAAACCCACGAAAACCTTCCATACCCTATCAAAATGTACAGAAAAGTTCCAAAAACTTCAAACCTAGCATGCACAATGTCGTTTTTTCAGGGACAAATATGGCAAAAATAAAGCTATCCTTGTGCTCAGTGGCCTGTGTTAGGTTCGCTTGGCATTGTGGAAGATTTACAGCCGCCATCTTTTTCCGACGGAGGATTGAGACAAATTGTGAACATAAATAAGTAGAGTTGAATGATAAAGAACGTGATAAGGGATGGTTTCATCAAACACTGCAATTCTTAATCGATTTTCAACTAAACTTGTATTGGCAGTTAGATAATTTATATTAAGCTGACTTGTGACGTGTAGCCGCCTTCCTTGTGGTCAGAAAGGTCTGAGCATAATTTTAATCAGGAGCAATCACTAGTCCATTGCCAATCAGTCGTGTTCCGTCCAAGTACAATATAAAGTACAGGAAGGTTTACAAAACTTGAGAACAATCGTTATCAATTGCAATCAGCTCTTGGTATAAATCAAAACGGTGTTCTTTTCTGGCATTGTTTAACACTGAAAATAATTATAGTTCTAATCATCAAACGTAAATATTACAAAAATGATTGTTGTTTTGGAAATCAGTACAATGTTGGTTATAGTAAATAATCTATCTTTTCTCTCCAGAAAATACAACAGTTGCGTCAGACTGAAAGTACTCTTCACAGAAGGCAGGCAGAATACACAGCAGTTTTGGTTGCTAAAGACACAGCTCAACAACAAGCAGAGGAGGCCGAAGCTAAGGTATGATGTTTTTAACTTGTTGTGTTGCAGCCGTTTCTGCTATTACCATGTTCTTGCGAGTACTGTTACCTTAAAATAATAGACATGACAAAATTACTTGATTCTGATTGGCTAAGAGCGCTCATCGGTGCAGTTCAATTGAAACATCACTACACCAAGATTTCCGAAGTTAGAAGGAAGACACTCGAAGACTGTGAGGTAGACCGAAGTATTTCGAAGATGAGGTTCACTCGCAGTTCACCTTACAGGCTCGCACAATTTTGTTAGCCTCTGGAAAATGTCTTCTTGCTTATATGTTCCAAATTGCACTTGAAATCATATGATTACCTATATAAAATGTTGTTGGGGCCAGTAAACACTTGCTTCAATGTTCGTGTCTTCCCACAAAAGAAAATTTCAAAGAAAGTAAAAATTGAAAACTGATAACGTAGAAAAATGTCAGTGTCATCAAAACGGTTTTCACACTAAAAAAGGGCTATGCCCGAAACGTTTGTGTTTTTCACAAGATGGCACAGCCACTCACATTTTTCATTTTTTATGCATCAACCAGGGAGAACATTTTTGTTCGTTTTGTTCATCCTAAACTTTTGTGTCATCCTAGTCTGAACAACCAGCTAAAAATGTCAAGTGCAGAGGGAAACATGAACTCTCAAATGTTAGCATATTAGTTCAGAGTCGTGAAAACCGGTCCGTTGTCTTGAAAACGAAGGTCGCTGCTCTTCGGTGAATTTGCGACAGAAGCTACACTAGAGAAAAGCAAACGTTTCATTCAGGAGTAGCAATACTTGCTTTGCTTTATGATTAGTTGGCAGGCTTGAGACACGAGTTTGAGGGAATCGGTGAACAGCTGGAGCTTGCACAGTCAGAACTAAAGATTGCTAATGAACAACTGGCTGAAATGAAGCTTACCTCAGAAGAAAACAGCACTCTTAGGGTTCATCTTCAAGAGGAGGAGGTTAACAAGTGAGTTATTGCCTTTCTGGGCACATATATTCATTTATAATGAAATAAGAAATTCTTTAATGCTGTTGGTGTACACCCAACTGAGTAATGGCTAAGAACTGTCTTTTGTAGTGCGACAAAGTGGCTCACGCTTGGTAACAACCAGCTCACTAGGGTCTATGTAACACATTCTTTTTTTTCCTTTGAGCATGTACTCCAAGAAAAGTTCAAAGAATTAGTTTAACTTGACCTGGGTAAAAATCGTTCGTCGATAAATTACAAGAAAAGCGGATAGGGAAAACTTGAAACAGACAACAGATTTGACAACAATTGTAAAATCCGTATGATCTGTCTCTAGTTTTCGCCCTCCATTCTACTATTCTTTCTTTAGTAAAGGAAAATTAGAACGAAGCTTATGACCCTCATTTAGACTGCAAGCGGCTCCTCCGCTTTTCCCCAGTTGTTGTGCAAGAAGAGACAGCCAGAAATGACCGTGTAAACACGGGGGCTGAGACACACGAGTCGCCCCAGTTTCCGTGCGGTCAGTTTTGCTTTCGTTTCTGTTCTGCTTCTTGCTCGACAAACTAAAAGAAAAGAGTGTTCTGGTGGTCGATGAGTCGGCTTTTTGCCAAAACTGAGCTTCCAATCCTTAGAATGGCGTGTTTCGTGATTACAAAGTTATTGTATTATTATCTTTGTTACTATTTGGGTGATAAACGTACCTGTTTTTTCAGGTCATAGCAGTCGGGCTACTGGGACCTTGTGCTAATTTACTGCTTATCATGGTAGCTCAATTACAGAAATAAACATTACCAGATGCTCCAAATATCAATTTATAGTTAATATTCGAGATTTGTTCTGTAAATAGTGCACTTGTTTGAATTAAAGATGTTGATAACTAAGTATGTGAACACTAGGACTACTGGAATAATGAATAAGTCTCTTTCATCAGCTATAAACAAAAACCAAGCATCAATTAATTATATCATAAACCAACCTCTTAAACTTATCGTAGCTGTGTGATAGAAATTACGGTTATAAACCTAAAGTCTACAATGTACCAAGGTACGTCGCATGTGATTAAAATTCCAGCAATAAACTTTGTAAAAATCTTTTAGTTTAAAATTAAAAACGCAGTGAGTATTTGGTTGACCAACTAACTAAAGTAATGTTTTCAAATATAGATATAACAAAAGGAAACAATTAAATCGTTAAACTGTAAAGCACGCATAATGCACTAAAATCTAACTTATTTTCTTGTTATTAACTTTTCCATTAACCAGTTATTTTTCACTGTTAACTGATGTTTTTGCTAACCATTGTACCAAAACCTTGTCAGACTTGCTTGTGATGTTGTAGAACTTGAGGAGATGTTAAGGTAAATATCAGGTTATCTTACTTTTTAATTTTCAGTTAAATAACAAAGCTGGAAACTAAGTCAACAACTTACCTTTTAACAAGTGACTTCTTTATAAAAATAAACTTTAAGACAACCTGAAAAACGTAAAAAACGTAGAGTACTATGAGATTAATTCTTTCCTACTAAAGAGTACAGCTAACAATAATTAAACTGCGCCCTTTTGCTCGAACAAGTTTTCTGATTTGACTGGCTTTGAAGTTTCAATTTTTTTAATATTATAATAATTTAAATAATTTTAAATTATTACTTTATACATGATTATTGTTCCTGAAAAGCCCCATTGGGGAGGTTCAGTAAAGTATGTATGTATGGTAATTACGACGTGTGACTACTCTGAGATTCCTTTGGGCTCTATTATTGATTGGCTTAGGAAATTCTTCTAGTGTTTTTCAACTACTAATCAGAGCAAAGAAACCTGCTTAGCCAGTCATACACAAAACGATTAGTAATAAAGATGTGGCTTCCCGAGTTTTCACACAATTTTCATTAGACTAATCACATGCTTTTACGTTAATTACGATCGTAGTGATTTCTGCTTTGGCTGTTGATCAGAAAACTGTTCTTTCAGTTAATTCAAATGCAGGATAGCGTTCTGTTAAAATAATGTAAAAGTTTTTTTTTATTAACCTAATAATTTGCTTGCCATACAATACTAACGTTACGTTACTTGAAATAGCTTTACCATACAACCCTTACTAACAGTCGGCTATCTTCATAACTTACATTTCATTGCTAGACAGTACATAACTCCTTATTATAACAATTTTTTGTTTGTTTTGCTTTTTTTTTTGACATTACCATAGTTAACTATGACATTACAATCAAATATGTCGCCCTCTATATCATACTAACAGTACATTACTTGCAATAAATTTGGAATTCAGCACTTTCAGAAAGTGCTGGGGTGTAATAGGTTGCTTTATATTCTGTAGGGGAATTCAGCATCAAACAGTACAGGAGTTAGAGCGGCAAGTTGAACTGTTACGTGAACGAGACGGTCAGCTGGAATACACAGTTAGAGAACAAGAGGTTAAGATAGAAGACCTGAAACAGAAGCTCAAGAATACCGGAGATAAGGTTGTACCTCGTAACATCAACCTGCAAATATAGATATCTTACTTACTGAGCGCGAGGGCCGTACTGTGAGAATATCGGTCCGAGGTCTTGCCGTATGGACCGACCGTACAAAAAAGACTGAGGGCCGAGCAAGCTTGGCTGATAAAGGATGTATTGCACCACTGTCTATGTTTAGAAAAGAAATGCCACATTATGCATGGACTGGAAAAGAAGCGCGTAATCTGATTGGTTGATTTTACTGAATTATTGGCGTTCAGAAATAACTTGGGCGTTTTATAAAAGAGAGTTATTTTCACACTTCATCGTCCCGTAAAATTGCTTTCATATTTCTCGCATCCCACAACGCTCATCACCGTAAATAAATTCCTTTACTTTGTAAACATTTCCCAACCTGACCTCTTTATATTTGTTTCCTTTGGACTGTCTTGGTGTTAATGAATGAGAAGTGCATCGACAAAGAAAACTGCAAGAGAAATCAAATTCTCACAATTCTGTCTTTCTGTTGAATTCTCCGCAGCATAAACGAAGGGAAGATGATGCCAAGTCTCTGACAGAGAGAGTAAATGAACTTCAACAAGAAGTGGAATACTTACAGGGGGAATTAGTGAATGCTGCGGAAAGAATAGACCAACTGCAGAGGAAAAACGATGAGAGAAAAACCAAGGCTCATGCTACCATTAGATCACTCAAGTAAGTTGGCTACTTGTTAAATCGTGGGTTTACAAACTAAGAGTAGTGTTGAATCGAGAAATAACTTTAAAATAATTATAGTGAACGAAGGTAGAAAAAAGCAAAGAGGCGAAAGGAAATCAACAAGACAAAGAAGACACCATTAAATCTTAACAGTTTCATGTGAATTATATGCGGTATAGAGTCCGTAACTCATAATTTCCAGTACCATAGGCGGAAAATATTATATGAAACGTTTCTGTGTGGGGTTTGCAAAATTGGTAGTGGCTTCTCCTTAGTAATTTGCTTATGTGGAAGTGGACGTGTTTCGTGCAATGGAAAGCTGCTTCTAAGCATCAGTTAAAATAAGAAAACGAAGACAACTAAAACAAGTCACTTTTTAAGGTGGCTGTCACTGCGGTGTTTGGAAATATTCTGTTTTGTTTTTATTGTCCGAAAAGTTTAATAGTAAGGAAACACAGTTAACACCTTGCTGCAGTGTTAATTTGTGTCGTTGATTATTTTGTGCATCCAGGGATAGATTTGCGCGTGAAAAAAGAAACCTGGAGTCTACAGTGCTATCGCTGCAAAGCAGTCTGGAACTGACTCAAGAGAGAATGAACAAGGAAGAAGAACTGAAGGATACAACACAGGCTGCTCAAAAACAGCTCATGGGAGAAAAACGAGAGCTTCTAGCCAAGTAAGACGCTGAACTCTTAGATATCAAGGAAGACAGTGATCTCAGCGTTGTTAATTTATACATATATAGATTTAGCCAAGCCTAAAAGCGGACCTCCCATAAAAAAACCTAATCATTTACTCCATACAATAAGTTAACCTTTAAACGAATTTCTTCAATAAGCATAGTACATTCCTAGTAGTCTCAATGTATCGTGGTATTTTAACTATTTATTCGTTACTTCCGGTTATTTTGAATAGATTAACAGACGGCGAAGAAGTCATCCGAGAACATTTGAGGAGCTTACGCCAAAGGGAGGCTGCACTGAATGCACTGGAAAAAGAGAACGATGAACTTCACGACAAAGTCAACTTACTGACACAAGAAAAGGGCGCCATTACAAGAGAGCTTGAGAAACTTAAGGTCGGTTAACTAGTTTTGAGGTTTTGAACAGCTTATTTGTGCTGCATAATTTTCCATTGGATAATTTGATTACCAGTCAAGACAAATTCGTGCCATGTTCTTCAACATTGGTTTTCTGTGCACGAGCTGGTGGTGACAGTAGTACTCCATTCAATCACACGTTAAGAGTAGTAGTTCTTCTTTCTTTATGTTATTCACTTCTCTTGTGTAAGTTCGGAGAATTCGGTAGCTCATCAAGATGAGAACACTTAGTTTTTAGTTCTGTTTACACTTTTGTGTCCTATCTGCTCAAAGGTGTACGTTTATTGATAATGAAAACAAAATGACACTTTTAGAGTCCAATCACATCATTGAGGTGCTACATTCGCATGGAGTATTTTGAGTCACAAGGGGAAAATAGCCTTGTGAGTGTCAGAGAATGTCAGAGTATTTGCGTCTGCGGTGGTTAATGTTAAACTTAAACTTGAAATCCCAATTGGTGAGAGTCTGGCCGGTTTGCAATTTTAATTACGAGGCCGAAGAGGTGAACGTAAAACTTACGAGAACAATTATAGAGAGAGAGAATCTAAATGTGATCTTTTGTTGCTTTATTCAAGGCCCTTTTGTCAAGTCCCTACACAAGCCCTAAAGCATCAGGACCAATCGACTCTCAAGTACTAAAGAACGCTCTGGCGCGATTGAATCAGGCGGATTCATTGGAGAGGTCCTTTTCATCGGGCTCTCCTGAATTGCACTCCCCTGAGCGCAGATCCCCTGAAAGAACCATGGCAAGTAACACATTGAATGGCTCACTCAACGGTACACATCGACCTGGATTGATGAGCAGTGCAGTGCGATGATTATTGTGTTTAAAATTCTTTCTTGACCAAATTACATTCACTGCTATCTCTCAAACGACACAAGGTTTTTTTTATGAAGTAGTCGGTAGTTATTGCAATCTTTTTAGTTCAAAGGAGAACAGATTATGGGAGTGATGTAATGCATTTTTAAGCAAATACTTTTTACCAGAGAAATCTCAAGCTGATAGTTTATCAAGCTAGGACAGCACTAAATTAAGAAGCAAGGATTTTAAATTCAAGAGGAAAAAACTGCAGTCGATTACACGTAGTTTACTCGCTGTTATATTTCTGTCGTTTTTATATACAATGTTCATGTTGTCTTCTTGAGCAGACAACTGTAAATAGAAAGTGACATAGGTCCTAAAATGACCCAGAACCTTCTCACGGTACGGGGGAAGGGGAATGGTTTTGTCCTTTAAGGCTGGTTTTGACTATCTCATAAGCATTAGCCGATATACATGAATGCAGTATGATTTTGATAATTAACATCCTTTGTTTGGAAAATTCCTTATAAAAGGTGCTATTTACTGCGTCTGAGTAAGCTGCATGTGTTGATGCTTATGCCTTAGTGAAAACCATCCATTATAATAGGCGACATTCGATATATCAATATTCTAACGTGGCTCCGAGGCTTTCGGGCCATATTTTTATATTTGGTGTCGTTTTCTTTGCATCCACGTCTCTTTTGTAGAATTGAGAAACAAAAGAACCCTAAAAAAAATGCATTTTTACCCGAAAGCCTCGGAGCTATGTTAGAATATTGATATATCGAACGTGGCCTATTACGAATAAAATAATAAATTTTACATTGTACAGAAAGTATTTATGGAAGTTTCTTAATATGTAGTATCTTTTTCAGATCTGACTTAATTTATTGTGAAAATAGTAACTATGTTAACAGCGTCCATGATGCTGGTTTTCTTTTTTTATGATAAATTATACAATGTCCATGTGATATTTTTACCAGAAGTTCATCAATTAGTGTCAAAAGTAATTACTGTTCATATGATTGATATGTGCTTACATACATAATATTTATATTCATTTGATACTAAAATAATTTACAACCAGAATATTGAAATCGAACAGTTTATTGCAGTACCTCTTATTTCTACTGCTGCTGTGAGTGAGATGGTTATACATTTTGTATTATTTATTTAACTTGGGTCTACGTTATCAGTTGTTACGATGCTCCAGGTGAACAGTCTATTAAGCTCAGTGTTTGCCATCATGTTGCCGTACACAAGACGTTTGAAGGGATGTAAAAAATGTAAATGTAAATCAAATTTAATGTCAAACACAGGGAGTGCTTGCGCAATCACCCGAGCCAGAGGCTTAACTGTAGGAACGCTCAAAATCCAATCTCAGAGAACCGAGTCAAATGTCTTAGTCTCAAATGAGAAAAGATACTAAGGCGTGAAACTGGAAATATTTAGTCCCTTAGAGATTTTTTTTACTGGGGACTTTTTTAAGTCCCTTGACAGTTTAGAATAATGAATTTTTAAACCTAATTTATTTCAGCGGGTTTAACGCTGAAGCTCAGCTGTTGTCACGAAGCTCTCTAGAACCTCTAATTTCATTGGATCTTGTTGGCACGAAGCTCTATTGTTTTAGGGCTAGGGTCCATTGTTACCATTGTTTGTATATCATTCTCTCAACCAATCCTGTGAGACGTTCCGAAGAGCTTCGTGGCGGCCCAAGCTCAGTGTAACATACAGTGAAACTAGTAGTACGGGAAAATAGTTGTGAGGGTGGGTCTGGGCACTTTCCTTAGGCATGAGACTTTCCTTCTCACCGTAATGTGCTTGTGTTTTTGTGGGGCAATAGCTTGTGCAATGATTTTTTAACATCTAACACAGAACCTGGATACCTGCTCGAGGTTTTGTCTCCTTAGTTCATGTTCCCTTGCAAGATTTTATTTTTCAACAGTTTTTCTGTGCAGAACATTTTTGGAAATCGCCCACCCATCCCCCCTCCTTAAAAAATGATCCGTCCCTTAGTGAAACGAATCAACTCAGAGCAGCATTTAACAACTTTCTATCATTTCCTTTTACAGTTTTGTAATATCCAAATAATTTGACGAAAGATTAATTTATCAGCGAAATATTATGCGATGACCAATTAATAACTACATGCTTTGATTTATTATAGAGTGATGTCAGGCGAGACGCTTGTGTGTGAGAGAATTAATATATTGCTTAGCTTTAATGTGAGCATCTATTTATTGAGTAATAGTAAATTTTAGTCTTACTTTCAGCTTTTATTAACTTTTATAAGCGTGAAGACCATATATTTTTACAATTATTGATCAACCAGTCACCAATACTGGTTTTTGGTTTGTCGCCAATTAAAACAATGAATTTTAAACTTTGTCGTTTATTGGTTCTTTTTTTCCTTTTCTTTTTTGACCTGTTTTCAACAATCTTCATTTTCCTTATTTTGCACGTTGCATCAATCTTATTACCGGGTAACTACATTGCTTGCAAGAAATTCAGACGATGTTAATTTCAGACAGAGAAAAGTCAGGTGTTCTATGAAAATAAAACCGTCCGACATTTTTAAGCGTTCGAAAATTACCACCGTTTTCGTTAATACGCGACTTTGGAAAACAAAACACCCTCGAAAACGTTTCCAAAATTTCCGTCAGTCTTGCGTGTTATCGACGGATCGGATCGAAATCCACCAATCACAGCCACTAGTGTGACCTTCAGACCTTCTTTACGTCATGCTAGCGGGCTGTGATTGATGGATTTCGATCCGATCTGTCGATAACACGCAAGACTGACGGAAATTTTGGAAACGTTTCCGCGGGTGTTTTGTTTTCCAAAGTCGCGTATCAACGAAAACGGTGGTAAAGCTTCCCGAAATATTTACAGTACAGTACAAGAGCGTAGCCAGGGGGGGGGGGGGTCCTGGGGTGCCCGTGACCCCCCCCTTTGTAAGCCTTTTTGTAAGCAAACAAGCTACAATATCCAGGTGAAAATCTGATGAGTACCCTCTGTATGAGTCAGTGTGACCCCCCCTTTGAAAAATCCTGGCTACGCCCACGCAGTATAAGACCATAAAGTAGCTCCAAAGCCCTTAGTCTCTTTTATGCCAGGCTTTATGGAGCGAACAGTTAAAACACTGCTTGACAAACGTAGCGGCTTGATAGAATTTGCTCGTCGGTCTATTCGTAAAATAGTATTGGCTTGAGGCTGCCGTAAAATGAGGAATTATCACTGACGAATATCGGTTGAGTAAGCGTAAGGCGCAACGAAGACAACGAAGTTTGGTCAACAGATTTTAACGAGAAACTCGTGTTGATTTCACGGGCAGCTCAACTAATCGCAGTGACAATTCGTCAACGAGCACTTGTTGGGGTTGGATATGAGATGGTAGATCGCCAATAGCCTGCGTAGCTTTGCAGTTTTTAAGCAATTTGAGGGCGCTAAGAAAACGCTGAAGCCGCGAAGGAGCACCATGTAGTGGCGAGGAGAGGAGCCTGGGAGAGAGACAGCCGCCTAATATTACATGTAAGAGAGAATGAAAAGTAAGATCGTTAGTTATTCCCCCATACGCCTTCTCAAGCTATTTTAAGATCAATCCTGTATTCGGAAATCCCAGAAGGGTTTATTTTGAAATAGCCAATCCTGCGACGCGGATTTCGTTTTACGTGGTCAGTCCAAGCGGCTTTAATTTACGCGCATTTTCATCCACAAAAACATGATGACAACTTTAAAATCCATGGATATAACTTAACCAAAGTTAACAGGCAAAATAAAGGTGGAGGAGGAATTTGTATTTTCACTAGGGAAAATATTAAAATCATAACACGAAACGATTTAGCCAATGAAGAGAGCAACAGCAATACGGAATTTCTTTTTATTGAAATTTTAAATGAAAAAGGTAAAAATGTTATCGTTGGCACAGTATATCGACCACCAGGAAGCAAATTTAAAGTTTTTAAAAATGATTTTAAAACAATCTTAACTAAATTGGACAAATCGAATAAGCCTTGCTATATTATGGGTGACTTTAACATTGATCTCTTAAAATACGAATGCTGTAATTACTCAAATAACTTTTTTAATCAGTTATCGTCCTCGGGCTATATGCCGCTTATTACAAAACCTACTAGGATTACTAAATCGACAGCGACATTAATTGACAATATTTTCACAAACAATGCTAATAAAACAGGGCATCAAAGTGGCATCTTATTAAATGATATATCCGATCATCTTCCAATCTTCACTATCACAGAACACGAGACGAAAGATTACCCTGAAATTCCTAATTCAGGTAGCTACACAACTAGAAAAATTGGTAAAAAGTCTTTAGAACTTTTTGCTAACAAAATAAAACGTTGTGACTGGCAATCTACATTATTGAGATATATGATTATTTCTTTCCACTTAAAAAGTATAAATATAAAAATATAAAAAGAGATAATAATTTATGGGTATCTAGAGGCCTAATAAAATCTTCAAAAACAAAAGAAAAACTGTACAAAAAGTTTATCAAGAATCCTACAAAAAATAATGAACAAATTTACAAAAAATACCGCAAAAAATTAAACCATCTAATACGAATTGCCAAAAAGAACTATTATTGTAAAAAATTTAGTCAAGCTCAAAATGATATCAAATCTACTTGGAATACCATCAATCAACTACTTGATAAGCAAAAATCAAAAAGCTTCTTCCCAAGGTCGTTCTTAAATGATAATAACATAAAAATTAATGATCCAAATTTGATCGCAAATAACTTTAATGATTTTTTTGTTAATGTTGGGCCCAAACTCGCTAAAGAGTTCAGCCATGATACTGACGAATTTTATAAATATCTTGAAGGGAATTATAATATTCAATTTTTTTACATGAAACAAGTCCTGACGAGGTGAACAGAATAACAGATAAACTAGAATGTAAATCTAGTTGTGGCGTTGATGAAATTAGAAGCAAAGTTATAAAATATGTGGCTCCTTATGTATCTGTTCCATTAAGTCACATATTTAATTTGACATTTGCTACCGGAAAAATACCAAATGATTTAAAGGTAGCATTGATAACACCAGTGTATAAGGCCTCCGAAAAAAATATATTTTCCAATTATAGACCTATCTCTGTACTGCCATTTTTTCCCAAAATACTTGAAAAGCTAATGTATAAAAGACTGATTGACTATATAAATAAAAATGGAATATTAACTGACCGTCAGTATGGATTTCGAAGTAAAAGTTCTACTAATCATGCAATAATTGAACTTGTCGATAAGATAACAAAAGCCATTGAAAAAAACGAATTCACAGTAGGGATTTTTCTTGATTTATCAAAGGCATTTGACACGGTAAATCATAATATCCTTCTAAAAAAACTTTATTTTTATGGTATTCGTGGCAAATGTCATGCTTGGATTAAGGATTATCTCTCCAATAGGAAACAAATTGTTAAATATTATGACATAAGGTCAACAGAAAAACTAATTACTTGTGGGGTCCCACAAGGATCTATTCTTGGACCTTTATTATTTTTAATATACATCAATGACCTTAACAACTCAACCAGTAATTTGTCTACTATTTTATTTGCTGATGATACTAATCTTTTTTGTTCAGGTAAAGACCTAGAAGAACTGGAAGTGTTAATAAATGAGGAATTAGCTCATGTCCAAGAATGGCTAATGCTAAATAAACTGACTCTCAATGTAAAAAAATCAAATTTCATTTTCTTCAAATCTCATAAAAGGAAACTAAAAAATCATTTGAGTCTAAAATTAAACAACGAGTTGCTACAGTGCGTTGAGCACACCAAATTTCTAGGAATCATTATTGACCAACACCTGACATGGAAAAACCATATTAATTATGTCACTAAAAAGGTCACAAGAACTACAGGCGTGCTTTGTAGAATTCGCTTTTACATTAGTCAACCACTCCTAAGAATGTTGTATTACAGTTTGATATACCCACACCTCCATTATGGAAACATCGTATGGGCCAATACTTATCCAACGCGGTTGGAAAAGTTGTTTAAATTACAAAAGAAAATATTAGGAATAATAACCTTTTCATCATATACTGCACCATCCCTTCCACTTTTTGATAAACTAGATCTTTTAAATATACACCAAATAAATGATCTACTTATCTCCTCATTCAG
The DNA here is from genome assembly GCA_019787425.1 of Platygyra sinensis. Lineage (NCBI taxonomy): Eukaryota > Metazoa > Cnidaria > Anthozoa > Scleractinia > Merulinidae > Platygyra > Platygyra sinensis. Next base: position 24,620 of record JAHPZR010021158.1, on the reverse strand, counting down.
TTTCAGCCTTAATAATAATGTACTTCCACCTTACTTTGATGACTTCTGTATAGAGAACTTTAAAGTGCATAGTTATAATACTAGGGGATCAAAGCAATTTCACAAGACATTTAGCAGAACAAATTATGGAAAATACTCTACTAGGGAAAAGATAATTAAAATCTGGAATGAAATACCAAAGACTATCAAGTGCTCTGCATCTTTAAAAATCTTTAAAACAAAAATCAAGCAATTCATTTTTAAAAGGGAGACTACTTTGTAAAAGCTCGCGAGAGTTTCCTTAGTCTTCCTCCCAAGTGCATATTGTAACAACATCATATACTTGCTGTATTATTTCAATACGGGAAATAAAGTCATCATCCACACGCACAGCAACTTTATAAATTGTCAGCGCGGGAAGCTAGAAGAATAGCGGAGGGACTCAGAAAAGTACCTCAAAAATAAGTTCAATATATACTGCATTAATGCTCTTACCGCTTCGATCATTTTCTCTCGCTGATATTTATAGGCCGCTAAGCTGATCAAAACTCTGGAAATACATGCCCCAGAATTTAGAAAATTTTCATGTTTGTACATTATGTTTACATCAGCTTTGTTATGTCGTGGTTAGCACGATCCAAAGTAATCTCCAGCTCTTCGTTTCCCGTTTAAAATTTAATGCAAGGTGCGTTTTTTGGGAAATATTTCCTTTTTATTATTCGTTGAGTTGCTATGGGCTAGAAAGATTAAACTTGCAAAAAGGAATTTGAAAGAATCTTTCACAAGTAACGCGCCGGATGCACCAGAAAAATGTAAGGAGGTTTACTTCGTGACTTCAAACAGTTCCCTTTCGATTTCTTTTCTGCAGTTTTTTTTTTTCCAACAAAACAGCATTTCTAATCGAAAACTTCAGACCGCTAACTGTAACCAATAAAAATGCTCCTTTTCGATATTTCTCAGCTTTCAGCATCATAAGTAAACAGTTAGCCGAAAGCATTGCTTTAACAATGGATCAAAATATTTTTTTTTTATCTTGTGTTCGTTTCTTGATGGTTTTACGACTCTTATGCTTGCGTCGCTGCTGTGAAAACCATTTGTTAAGATGTTGTTTCTGTTTAATTCGTGTGTTGTAGACGAGAAGACCTTCCGAAATTGTTGTTCGAAATTTTTCCGAAATGAGATAAGAAGTGTCCGGGAATAAAACATCCCTGCGAATGTTTTTGCAAGTAATGTAAGGTTATGTTTTATGAAAACAAACTTTTAAAACACATGAAACTTCTGAAACTCACCTTACTTTTCTTTATCCGTGTTGTAGTTCACTTTCATCCTGTAATTAATCGTTATACGGCCACAGCTTTTTGGTCTACGAAAGAAAAGATTTCATGAAGCCAACGAATAAAAAACACCACACTAGCTGTTGCTAGGAAACGTTTGTTTACGCGATTTAACCGTACGAAGCTGACACAGAGCGCGCGCATTATCATATGTCCCAGGCCGCCCTGTCTGTCTCTTTTAAAGCTTATGAATAAATCAATTTGCTATTCTATTACATAGGAATTGTAGTTGTAGAAAGTCAGAGAAGAAAATGCGAACACATAAAACTGTTGGACAAACTGGAAGCTTCCAACTGAAAGCTTCCTTCCTGTTTTAAAGAGGGGGGTGAACATGTCTACGGATCGGTGGATTTGGTAAATATTTTAGCCCGGATTCTGGATTTAAAGCGAAATTTCAACGGATCTGCGGATCCTATGATCACAGCGCATCGCGGTTTTATCCAGTTTTTAGGCCCGGATTTTGGATTTTGGTTGTCAGGAAGTTTGGATCGTGGATCTCAACGTTCCCCAAGAAATCTCACTTATATGTGCCGGATGTCACCCAGTGGAGAAAATGACTAGAAATAGTAACGCATTTAAGCGTGACAGGTCTGTGATGGCCGTGATGAAAGTTGCCTCCTGCCCACTCGTGTGGACCCTCTCATCTTCGGATTTCTTGTCAAAGGTCAAATCATCATGAACGCATTGACACATGCCGCTACCGAGACCAGTTTCATTCAGTTGTGACAAGTTGTCGATTGTCTACTTTTTGTTGCAGTATAAATATAAGTAAGTAATGGTCAGTCATGGAGTTGAAAACGATAGAATTACTTTCATCAATGCATTGCATTCTTTACAACGAAGGAGGCGACTTCATACAAAAGAATAATTTCGCTTTCAAATAGATTCCGACACAACGAAAAGTCTAATAAAGCTCCGAAACTGAGTATGGCATTGGTCACAACTTTGCTCTTTTTTCTCGTATCTGCAAGATTCTGTTTCGATACAGACGTTGGTTACATAAATATTTCGTTGATGGTCATCAACGCTAAAACACATCGATGATTATCTCGCAAGGCAACTCCAACAACTTAAGTTGCTTTGTATCTTGCTTATCATCTAACGCGGCAAACAATTTGCGGATTCGGATTTAGTTGATTTTTTTGAGCGGATCGACGGATTCAGCCAAACAAGCTGGAAGTTCCCGCGCTTTTCAAAATGGGTCTAGTTGGGGGCCTGGGCTCTTGGCTTGAAGAATACTCAGGGGACTACACTAAGTAACTTTTTGCATTGACGTCATTCGATGCAAACATGGCGATGGAGGATTCCTTACTCGCTAAGATTTGAACAGAAACCGTGATTTTTAGCTGCTTTTGAATTTAACATTTGCAGCCATGTTGATTTACGTCGAAAGCAAAGCTTTCCCGGTAAGTTGAAATCTTAAATTGTTTCTCAGAAGAGCAATGTTTTCATATTGTTTTAGTTTATTTGTTTCTTGGAGACGAGAGCATGATAAAGCTAGCTGATATTTGGCTGCATACGATGTGGTCTTTTTACCCCTCAGCATGTTACAGAAATAGCTTCATTATTTGCTATACCTGGACAATTGGTCTTAAAAAGATTATAGAATTGCACCTACCAAACTGAAAGCTAAAAGCACATTTCGTTTGTGATATATTAATTTTTCCTTCCAGGAGTATTAAAGTTTGATAAAAGCTTACAAGTGTTCAAGTTTTGCTCAAGATTCGATTGTATACTGATTTGACTCTTGGTCTATTTTCGAATTAATCATTGCTACGCATATCTTATTCAGGTTTTTCATTTTAAAACTCCTGCCAGTAGTAAGTCATATTATGAAATACTGTTGTTGTTTACCTGCATGATTGTGTTTTATTGTTCAGAGCAAGACATTCACCCTGGTGTGTAACCCACATGAGACCATTGCAAGAGCAAGAGCACAGATGCTTCATATTTTATTTGAGCTAGGAAGAGCTGAACACCAGTTTCGCTTTAGATTCAAAGGAGAATATCTTAGAGATGGTTATACCTTTGAGGTAGGCCAACAGCAACTTGCTCAAAATCCTTGATGTTTTAAATTATTAGCAATAAATATTATTAATAATCGTAAATGTATAGTGGGTCTTTTAAATATCTTTCGCAAATGCGAACAGCTTTTAGGCCAGAATTTTGACATATTCTTTTGTTTCCTGTTTCTGGTAAGCGACCAACCAACATGATCATGTATGATTGTTAGCAAATCTTTATCCACAGAAGTGACAAAACTTCAGTTTTTAATAACACTAACTGGACTGATGACACAAAATAACAGTTTACGTACAAAGAAGATGTAGGTTTTGCTCAGTTAAGATTTCGATTAAATGATTGTAATAAACAAGGGATGCACTGACATGTACACTCTATTGTACTTTTTCTGAAAATTGTTGCATGTGAAAAAAAATCAAACAACTTAGTTTTTGAAAGTAATTTGTCCCATAATAGCAATGAGTGATAATGATCATTGATAGGAGTGCGGCCGTAACACTACTTGAACAGAGACCTGAAAAAAATTCAGGCTCTGAGCGGGATTCGAACCCACGACCTCTGCGATGCCGGTGCATGCAGTGCTCTCCCAACTGAGCTATCAAAGCCACATGAGAGCGGTCGTATATGGGTTAGCCCTTTAGATGGGGACGTTTTGACTTGGCCCAAGTACAGTAAAAATAAAAGTAATTTGTCCCATAGTAGCAATGAGTGATAACGGTCATTAATACGAGTGGGGCCGAAACACTACTTGAACAGAGACCTGAGAAAAATTCAGGCTCTGAGCGGGATTCGAACCCACGACCACTCGTATTAATGACCATTATCACTCATTGCTACTATGGGACAAATTACTTTCATCTTTACTGTACTTGGGCCAAGTCAAAACGTCCCCATATAAAGGGCTAACCCATATACGACCGCTGTCATGTGGCTTTGATAGCTCAGTTGGGAGAGCAGTGCACTGGCATCGTAGAGGTCGTGGGTTTGAATCCGGCTCAGAGCCTGAATTTTTTTCAGGTCTCTGTTCAAGTAGTGGTACGGCCGCACTCATATTAATGACCGTTATAACTTAGTTTTTATTCGCCTCATGTTAGCTGTAAAGGTAATATTTTTTAGTGATTAGTCAGTCAATCCAGCATTGGGCTTAATTGTTGATTTTTCCCGTAAGCGACTACTTTGACTTGCACCAAGGGTGGTCGCTAACGAGAGAGTTGACTGTAGTTACCAAGTTCACCCTTAACAGGAGCACTTAAGTTTCTTTCCCTCTTGACTCTAGGATTACAGGATTCTAGATAACTCTGTCATCAAAATGGTTCCAATGAGTAAAAGAAAAAGAGGGGTAAGTATATTGTATATTTTATCATTGTTTTCCTGTACAGTAATATAACTGTTGGGTCTCACCGTCACTAAATTTCACATTGATATTCTTATTTTATAAGATTACAAATTTGTTGTTCTAGAAAATCTCCATACCTTCCCAAAGAGGGATTGTTTGGTTCTGAAAAATTATGCTGGTCTTGGTCCACACTTACCATTTCAAATTTGATTTCATGGAGGTCTCCTCCTTCTATATTGATAATATAGCTTGTAACAATTTCGTTTTGTACGCAGAGCTACCAAGCTGAGTTACCGGGAGTTTAGGAATCAGCGAAAACTATGTGGAGTCCATCTAAGAAATCCTTTGTTGAGAAATTCTTAGTACTGACTATTATGCTTTTTGTGCATCTGTTATTGTTGTGGTTTACGTGATAACAAGTTTTCTGTTGTTATCCAATGCTGCCTAGCATGCAATGCATCCTGGCTAAAACTAGGTCTCTAAGCATACATATTCCTTTATTTTTTTTATTTTGCAGTCATTTGCAACTACATATGGCCCAGAACAAAGCAATCAAGACCTGGGGGATTCTGATGTGCATGTATTCACTTCACGAGCTCATCTATTGGGGCAAGAAGAATTAGATGATGTGCAGAAGGCCTTGAGGAAGGAAATCACTATTTTTGAACGGAGGGAGAAATTGCTGGGAAATTTTAAGGTTAACAATTTTCTTCAGTTTTCACAATAAAGAACAATATGTCACATAATATTTTTTTAGGTTCATAACCTTTTTTACAGTGATTTTGATTCTCTACTGGTTTTGATGTTTTTCATTAATCACAATTGGTTCTTATAAATTTCATAATTGATTGACAGGTCCTTCTATGGATTCATTTCCTGGCTACTGTTTTAGCCTTTACAACTATTTATTGGTTCTCTTCATTTTGGACAGGTAAAAAATATTGCATTAACTACAGCAGTTATAATTCTTTCTGATTATGTCATGATCTTCAGCTCTTTCTTGAATGATGAGTTGCTAATTAAAATAAATGTATATTAACACATGTTTTACTGATCTTTGCAGGGGCTCTGATGCTGTTTGGTTTCTTGTACTGTCCAAATTACACCAGACTTGGCGGCTTTGTTGGGAAGTATGGCATGAAGTAAGTTTACTGTCAATAAAATAATTAGCAATTATTGAATGAGGCTGACAAGGATAAGAAGAATTCTGCAGATCCCAAGGAGGGTGTTATCCACAGAGGCTGAAGGCCAAGATGGATAACACCCTCCGAGATCTGCAGAATTCTTCATATCCTACAAAAGCCAAATTCAATATTGAATGGCTTGGTGCAAGACAGTCGTAAGAGACTTTGTCGGGTAACTTTTTTTTCCTTCGAAAGTGTCTGAATTTTTGCATGTGCTTTTCAATTAAGTAGTAAAACATTCCCTTGTATTTTTTTGGCTTGTTTGCACTTTGCTTCTGAGAAAAACGATGTCAAAATATCGAAGCGTGCACAATGAACACAACAAAACATAACAAGAGCATTGCAGCCAAAACAAGATACAGGAGAATGTTTTTCTACAAAATTGAAAAGCACATGCAAAAATTCAAGCACTTTTGAAGGAAAAAAAAAATTTTCCCGAAAAAGTCACTTATGCCCCTCTTGCATCAAGCCATTCAATTGCTTTATTATTTAGTCAACATATTTCCCCTTTCTTAAAGGAGTTTTTCGCCATTTCACTCTTTGTTTTTCTGCTCACCAAAAATAACACAACCTTGTCCCCAGGTTTGCTTGGTCAACAGTTCAATAATCTGAAGCAGGCTGCACTTTCATTTTGATGTCATCAGTTCAATAATTTGCCATGGACTGCACTTTTGACGTCATTGGTTCAATATTTGGTCAACAGCAGCTGATTATTGTGAATTATGCTTGTGGTTTTAACCAATCAGAAACAGGAAAATATTTTGAATGAATAATAATAACCATAATTATTCATTGAAAATATTTACCCGTTTCTGATTGGTTAAAACCACAAGCATAATTCACCAAAACCAGCTGCTGTTGACCAAATTTGAAAAGAACCTTTGTCATATTGACCCAATGATGTCAAAAATGGAGACCGCTGTAGATATTGAACCGATAACATCAAAATGACGTCAAAAGTGCAGCCCGCTGCAGATTATTGAACCGTTGACCGAGAAATTCAGCTTTCATAGGATATGAAGAATTCTGCAAATCTTGGATGGAATATCCACCCTGGCCTTCTTCCTCTGTGGACAACTCCCTTCCTTGATCTGTAGAATTCTTCACATTGTACTCAGCCTCATTCAATAATTGCTAAATATGTTGATGAAAATATGGTGATGTAATTAAAGTGATGAAGATGATGATGATGATTGCTACATCAATAATAAAATATTGTTGTTGTGTTATTAAGCATTACAACATAACTAAAGCAAAGCGCGCGCTCTGATTGGCTAATTCACCATCTACTATTTGCCCATGGGTGTATGCATGCTGCTGACATACTCAATAAATAAAGCAAAGCGTGTGCTTTGTGATCTAGCTTAACTTGTTGCGGGCCTCGTGAGTCCACAACATTTTGACCACTGTGATGATGCGTATCGTTGTCAATAAGAGGACAGACCACGCTAAACCACATTCAATTTGTTTTTTTACCACAATATCAAAGATAGTGAAATAAATATTTGTCTAATCGGACTTGAAAGTGCATGCGCTGCATTATGAAAATGAGCTGCTTGTGCGCGTCAGTCTTTCCTTTCAAAAACTTTTACAAACTCTCTTAATATGCAGGAACAATACAAAAAAAATGCTTGGGAAACGAGTAATGACACGTACTCGTTGTCGGCAAGAGTACAGACCACGATAAACCACATTTCGATTTGTTTTTTACCACAATATCAACATCAGAGAAAATATTTTTCTTCAGAGCGCGAGCTGAAATAGGCATTCTGTGACACATTGACGCGAGCAGCGTGGTATGGACTCTAAAAGACTTCTGTTGACTTCTGTCTCATTGTTATGTTATAAAACAAATGGTAAACGCCATATATGTAGCGTGTACTATTGAGTTATGGATGCACTTGGGAGGTTTGCTAAGCACTCAAGAAGCTTGTGCTTAGCAACCTCCCGCTTGCACCATAACTCAATAGTACACGCTATGGCGTTTACCATTTGTTAAACTTACAATAGCCTGCAAGCTCTTTTGTAAATGTGTTTTGCATGTGTGAATGTGATTTTATACAAGCTGTGGTAGATAGAAAGAGAGCCTGCATGTAAGCGGTTCAGTGTTGAATTCCCCAAGCTCCTCATGAGCTGACAACTCATCATGACAACAAGCTAATCCATAGAAATGAAGCAAAATGTCAACAAATTGTAACATCTGCTCATTTTGAGATTAAAGTAGATTGATGGTGTGATGGTGATGTCCTTAAAAGAAAATTGTTAACTAAAGAAAGCTGACAGATTTAAATAGTCAGAGCCCTAATTTGTATTTTCTTCATTCCAGCAAAAATAATTTTGTGATTGCATTTTCTATTGGAGCCATCATGAATGTAACAGCATCTCTTTTGATGGGAATCTACATCACTTTTGACCTGCTGGTGAGTGAGTTAACGCTTGTGAATTTGACTATTTGAAACAAGAAGATTTGTAGCAATGGTAGATTTACTTGGTAAGAAAACTTGCAAGTTGAGGCTAACTGGTAGCCAAGGTTATCCTGGAATCTGGTGGTATGCAGCAACTAGAAGTGTAAATTGGTTTTCTCTCTAGGTGGTGTGTTAGTCTATCACTAGTTGTCCCCCCCCTCCCTAGCATTTGGGGGTTTGTCATGTGTCTCTAGCAGTTCACTGTTAGTGAGCAGGGCTGCAAATAAGGGTCACAACCCATAACACCTGTTATGTCGGAGTATGTTTGATGGACCCTTGATGTTACAAGTGAACTGGCTTGTAGTTAATACAATTCACCTGTTAAGTAACAAGTTCGCTACAATTGTGAAGATCAAGGCTACAGGTAAATTAAACCACGAGGTTAGGAAAAGGTACTTTGACTGTCTACATGGTGAACCTAGCTGGCACCTCAGTTTGGACCACTTGTTTGTGAAGTACAGATCCAGTTATTAGGCAACTTGGTCTGTTATGAAATAAAATTAACAGTAAACTTTAATGTAACTGGTAAAATAAAACAGGTCTTGAACAATTGCTGTATTTTTTTCAATTATTTGGTTGTCAAAGAAAGTTGGAGAAAATATTCTTATTTTGCTTGTGAGTCTTAATGGCAAATACATGTAATTACCAAAGTGGAAGAACCAACTGCCAGATAAATTTTCATTTATTTTCCTGATTGAAGTGAACAGCTTTTACAATATTTGGAGGTCAATTAAATGTATTGAACTCTAAATATGTTTAAAGTGAAAATATTGACTTTTCACTTTCACTTCCTTTTTTGTTAGGCTTATGAGTGTGACAATGAAGAACAGACTTGTTTACGGCAGAAGGAGCAAATGTATTGGTCCAGTATGTATCACTGACCATAAATTAAATTCACACAATATTAACTAGTAATAAAAGTTACTCTTAAGTTTAAAAATTAAAAAAAAGGTAATGTAACCCTTTGACTATAGAGACTATGTGTCATAATATTTATCACACTTCAGGGGGATGGGCTTGTTAAACTCGTATTCACTGTATATCATAACATAGGCATGCAAGGCGTGCAAGAGTTATTTTTTTTGTGTGAACTGAAAGGTTTCACAGATAGCAGAATTAAATCGATGACATGTGAAATGTTTTACTAAACAAACTACAGTAACCTGACAGGTCTCCCTATCTTATTTTCTAACAGGCAATTTGATTCGTTCTTTGATACAACCCACACTGTGATTGGTGTGACATGTGCACATGCATAACTCCCCATCACCCACCGATCTCATAGCCCTTTCAACCCCAAGAGGAATTTTTGATCAAAAATACGCAAGCCGTTAAGAGAACTTTTCGCATTTTAAGGTGGATGGTACCAGTTTCCAGTACTTTCCACTTGACTTAAAGTCCATAGCAACAATATGAAAATTGAAAATTTAAGGTGGCAGAATTTTTTTAAACTTTGCAAAAAGTTGCATCTTATCGTGCTGACTACAATTCGATAATAAAAAATGGGGGTCACCGAGCTCGTTTTTGGGTTATAAGCGCTTAAAGCTAAAATTAAGGGTGTTTTTAGCCGGTCATATTGTTGCTATGGTAACCTATTGTGCCACAAAATTAACAGCAACTTGTTCACCAATGATTGGGCAGTTTGTTGATACCATGATTGTGGCATTAACCAATGAAGAGTGGTTATAATGACCCATCAAACTTTAAGTCTTGGAAAGTACTGGAAACTGGTACCACCCACCTTAAACGAGTCGTAAGTTTACTCTTTTTACAAAACAACACTACTTCACCGAAAATAGAAAGAAAGAGAAAAAAAAACTTTCTGATACATTGAAAGTTTGATTTTTGCACTTTAACTTGACGCCACGCAGTCTTCAAAAAATATCGACCTGAAATGAATGTCTTCAAATAAAGCTATAAACTGCTACTGCGGAGACGTAAAAACAGTTTATAAATGAAAGCTTTTTTTGTTTAATATCCTGGAAACAATAGCGGACAATTTGTAAGCTCCAATTGAATTTATTCCCATATCAAAAATAGAAGTGTCGAGTTACCATTTATAACTAAAAGTAGCAAACATCTCGTGCGAACGATTTTCTCCGACATGAAAAAACAAGAGTGTCAAGTTCCTTTGATGCACCATGATCCAGACAGATCCAGACAGATCTTGGATCACTGATCCGAACTCGGATCACCCCAAAGGAACGCACCCTAAAAATAGCAAGCATCTCGTGGGAACAGGTGCTGACGATTTGTTAGCTCTAATTGAATTTACTCCCTTGTGAAAAGCAAAAGTGTCAAATTACCGTTTGTAAGTAAAAAATAAAAATAAATCTCTATATTTGCATGCAACAAGAACAAAACAATCGTTGCCTGTACTTATTGTAAACGTTCAAACTATTTCAAATCGAAATAGTCTCGTCTCCCCTAAAACACTTCCTAAGAACTAGAAGCAACGATGCGTGACGTCTAATTGAATTTACTCCTTGTGAAAAACAAAAATATCAAGTTTCCTTTGTAACTAAAAATAGCATCTCGTTCATTTGCATACAACTAGCTCACGCACTGTTTCAAACCTCAAGGCTCATCTCGTCCATAACTAAAATCCTCAACCTAACCCACCGAAAATGCCGAACTAAACCCAATATATGAATACTTCCTCCTGTTTTATCGAAGAATAAATATGGCCGTTCTCAACTGTATTGGGATCAAATCTTCTCATATACCATTTACCTTTAAAACAAGAAATTTGATTGGCTGTTTATAGTAGACCCGATCTGATTGGTGCGACATACATACATCTCTCACTCACTCACTCACTCACTCACTGATCCATTGACCCGTCCACAACATACTTGGCGCGCCGACTGGGAGGTATTTTTTTACCAAAAAATAACTCAACCAGAAGAATGCTTCAAAGTGCATAGCATCCATACCCAAATGAACAAGTGGTATCAGGCCATATGTTCTGATGTAAAGTGAATACTTTATTTACCCTCGGATTGTAGAGTAGCTAGAGTAGTGATTTGCATCTCCTCCACATACTACAGTAACTCTGAATCTGCAGAGTATAGAAGTGCTTGTATTACGAATAATCACCTAAATTATGAAATTTCTGTGTAATCTTAATTTAAGCTGATTAATTTTGGGCCATGGAGGGTTTTGTTATGCTTGCCCTTCTATTCCCATTTGTTTGTTGTAAAAGGGTGTTTTCTTTTCTACATTGTAGTTATCTTCTACCTTGGTCAGGCATTTTTCCTTGTGTGTAGTGTGTTGATCTGTGCCATTTTGGTTCATAACTTTAAGACAGAGGTAAGTCATCTGAGCTAATGAATGATTCATTTCTGCAATCCATCAGAGTTGTTTTTGATCATTACCTACACCATACTACTTACTCATGATAGTAAATCATCTATCAAGGTTATGAGGGACTTGTTGTTTGTGCGGATGGGAAACTCTTGAGTTTTGACGGAAGGGTAGAAAGGTTAGATACAAATGAAACCTGTTAATCACAGGGCAACCAAGAATTTGTCTATCTGTGTAATCCTAAAACTTGTGTAGACCATAGAACTCTGAGTAATGGAAAGACTAAGTGGTGTTCTCTTTGAGCTGAAGTTTTCTTAGAGATCAAGACTGAGAAGTTGTCATGACAATTAGTTAATGAAAGACTATTTACTGCCACTAAGTTACAGAACATAAAGTTCTGACTATGGAAATGCTTGATATGATTGTATTACAATTCAGCCATGGCTAAAGTTTGTTTTTCTTGTGTCTTCAGGTTGGTGACTTGATTGAGACATACCTTGTACAGATCAGGGACATTGATAAAGTCATGAAAAGTGCTAAGACTGGAAGTGTCAAGGAAAGACGAAGTGCAGCTTTTGAACTGGCCAGCTTAGCTGCCACTGGAGATGACACAAAGTTCAGGATTGTACAAGAGGGAGGGTAAGCCAGTACTTACCTAGAGTCAACATTTTATTTGCTAACATTCTGACCTCAAATTTTGTTTTTTTTTTACTTTGTCAAAAAAAAACCCCTACTCCCTCTACCATTGTCGCCTTTGTGCACTTTCTGTGGCTATAACTTTCTCTTTCACTCTGCTTGTAAAATTTTTCAGCTTTTTTATGTATGTAGTTTGGATGAACTTCCTCTTGTATCCCTTTGGTCTTCCTGTGGAACAAAGGGTGTCCACAGTTTTACGCCATCCAGCAAGGTTCTGGGCAATTCAGGTAGTCTTTGTCCAATTTAAGTCCAGTTGATGCACCTCTTAATTGCCTCCATCACCTCCTTTGGTTGTCATTTGGTCTTCCGTGCTTGTATTTCTTTGTGGATTCCATAATGTCACCAGCCTGGTCATGTGGTTCTGCATTTTTTAATCACACTTATTGAGGGGCTAGCTTACTCGTGGTATTTTGGGCAATTCTGTTTATTTTTGTAATTATGAATTCTAAACGTCAGATTGTACATGCAGAGTCTAATAGGGGCACCCTTCCAAGGGTGCCCAGATAAGAGGGAGGTACCCTGTATGTCTATACACAGTGGTACTCTTCTCTTAAACATGCTTTAGCTCCAGAAAGAGCAAGACAACCTTTAAATCAAATAACTCCTACTGATGTCATTTTCACAGGGTGCCAGCATTGATGAATTTATGTCTGTCACAAGACCAGGTAAAAACTCTTGTCCTGAAAACAAAACCTTATTTTAATTGGTAAAGTTTTTGTTGCGGATTCCAAGTCATGTATGGTGGCCTATAGCTATCACTCAAAATTTGACAGATTTTATGAAAAAAACTTTTCAAATGAACAGATTTTTTAATGAAAACGTAAAGCAAAAGATAAGTAATACTTAAATTAAATGTTTATACATTGAAAATCAAAACTAAAGTGAAATAAAATGAAACAAAAATAAACTTAAAGTGGTACTATGATCAAATTTTTACCCCTTGATATTTTAAGTGTAACACATAGAATTCAGTAAAAGAATCAAAACGTTGTTTACCGTTTGCAAATATCTGCATTAGTTCTGGAGTTACTTAAGTTTGAAAATGTGTGAAATATGCAAATGAGATGACTGATGACATCATACGCTCAACCCAATAGTATCTCAAGTGCATGAATGGAGCTATCTTGGCCAATTTGCAGCGCAGATCATTGAAACTTGTCAGGCTAATAGCTCTATAGGAAACATACCTGTGGCTATAAAAGTTTTGTTCCCATGGCAACTCACTCTGTTCCAGTCCCCATCCACTTGATTTCAATATCTTAGTTATTTTCAGCTCGAAAAACACTAAACAGGGCCACAAACTGGAGGTAACATATTTATATGCTTGCAGGATCATGCATACAAGGCACCATTTGCAAATATGAAAACAGAATGCTGAAGGTGGCCAGAAATGGCTTTAATATTGGGAGGTCTGGAACCCAGTATGTTGCCATGGTAACAAAACTTTTAAGCTCATTTTGTGCTGCACCTTTAGAAGAACCTTACTGCAAAGAATCAAACATTTCTGTTACAAATTGGCTGAGATCTTTTTTCACCATATTTGATCACAATTTGGTTGAGTATATGACGTCATCACTCGGCTAATTTGCATATTTTTAAAACTTGAATATCTCTGGAACGAAAAGAGATATTTGAAAAAAGTAAGTGGCATTTTTCTTCTCATGCAGACTACTCTTTTATGTTTTAAAATGGTTACAATAGGAAAGATGCATTTTTTGTCATAGTACCACTTTAAATTGAAAACCAAAAATAAAAATAAAATGAAATAAAAATAAACTTATTAAATGAAAGTGAAATGAAAACTGCATTCAAAGGGAAAGAAAAATGCAATGAAAAAAAGTAAAATCAAATATTGCATGAGCCTAGAGCTATCATAGTATACAATAGTATGAAATGAGTTTTTTTCTCTGTTTGTTGCAATCATGTACTAAAGGGATATTAAGGAAGGGACAATCCTCTCTCTTTAGGCAACTCAGGAGTATGCAATTGAAGCTATTTCAGAACTGCTCACTGTTCCTGTTATACAGGTTTGAAGATATTTGTTTTTATTGGAGTCCACTGAGCTTAAATGAATAATATTAGACTGTTCCAAATCATTATGGATTAAAGTTCTAAGCTGGAAGCATTTGGTTAAGATTTGTCATGATTTTTATAAGGATACTTTAAGTTCCTCAAGGATTATTTTGATGATGATTCTGGGGTCCTAAAATTAATTATTTGCAAAGTTCTTAGCAAGGTCTTTGACAGTCTGTGAAGATCATTAAAGAATCCTTAACGACCTTTGGCAAAGGGTTTGAAGCTCTTGTCAAGAGTCTAGCGAACTTCAAAGGCCTTTACTGATAACGATGTAGTTAAGCATCCTATTGTTTGAGGATAAAAACGATCCTTGAAAGGCCATTTCATCAGTCAAGATTTTGCTTGTGAATGCTTGTGGATTCTTGAATAAAGAGACCAAAACCCAAGTTGGAAAAAGTGTAGAAAAAGAATCATAACATCAAGATCATTACATACCAGATATTTCTTGGACATCTAATATAATTTTTGATCTCTGATCGTGTCAAATTATACCAATGTGTTTGACTTGTCAGGACCAATTTGTGGAACTAGGCGGAGTGCGTACCATGTGTGCTTTGTTGCATTCCAAAGAGAGTCGTGTGGTGAATGAAGCAGTGACCGCCCTCTCGTATATAGTGTCTGACAGTGAAGCCAACAGACAGGTTGTCATCGGAGAAAATGGGTAAGAACAAATCTTATACCTGCGACAGTGTTTGACGTGACTGGAATGTGTTGTCAGCAAACTGATACCTAGCAATTAAAATCTTTTTTTTTTCTTTTCATTTATACAGTTTGGAAGATCTGTGTTACGTTGCTGAACGAAGTAAGATATGATTTGACAGATCGTCTTAAACGCTAGTTGAGCTGGTTTTTCACAGAGGCTAAAGTTTGTACTAGAGGGCTGATAGACCAGTCTTCACATAATTGTTTGATAATAACTATTTACTGGCCGACAGGTTGAATAATGATGATTGATGGCAAGTTTCTATTTTTTCGTTTCAGTACAAATTCCAGCTTCTCGCATTGTTGCTGCAATCTTCCTTGAACTTGCATTTACTGCAGAAATACGAATCATGCTTTCTCAGCAAAGTGCTCCAGGTATGAGTGTAGACATTGAACACAACAGACCATGTTTGAACACATTTCCAAGTGAAAAATACGGCGACTAGCGGAGTATTTTTGACAAACTCAGGGCCGTAGCTAGTAACAGGTCAACCGAGGCTCTTGCCCAGTCATTTCTTTCGTTTTTGTTTATAGTCATCATAAAAAAGTGAAGCCTTAGAGCCGAATGGCTCATAGCTGCCGGACCTTATCCCGGTTTCTGTAGCATGAAGCGGCTGGAAGTATTTCTACTTCCCCTGGACGGGATGCCAGTCCATCGCAGGTCACTCCTCCGCAATTTGTTAGGTTTCCCCAGTAATTTGCCAGTACCCATTTATACACCTGGGTGGAGAGAGGCACTGTGAGAGTAAAGTGTCTTGCCCAAGAACGAGTGTCCCCGGCAAGGGCTCAAACCCGGACCGCTCGCTCCGGAGTCGAGCGCACTAACCATGAGGCCACCCTGCATCATAAACACTCTTAATACCTAGGAAGAGAACTCAACATGTATCGATTGCCTCAGTCATAGGTTTGTTTTGGCAGAAACTTTGAGCTGTTTGATATTGTGTTCAAACACTGTCTTGAGTGTTGGGTATAACTTCTCAATCGAAACTTAAAGTGAGGAGAAAACTGAAAAATACTGAGATTTTTTGTGTAGACTTGATGAATTATTAATGTTTTGAGAATTTACTCTTTACACGTGGGCCCTGTCCGCACTACATAGGAGAAATTTGAAAACGTAGGTTTATTTCTATGGTTAGACCAGCACCTACCGTGCACACTAATCCGTCTTGAGAAACGGAGCTTTCCGGAAACGGTGACGTCACGATGATCAAGTCGCTTTTCTGTATCTTGGGATCAATCTCCTCCATCATTCCTTCTGATGCGCATTACAAGAACTTACAGGAAAGCTTGCTGACATGTTTAAGGCTGATCTTTGAGTTTTAGTCTCTATTTGCTTTTGTTCTTTGTGTAGCCACGTCTCTGGTCCACCTGTGCAAGCTCCGAGATCCAGAAACTCAGCGGTTGGCTCTTCAAACGCTGGAACTGTTGGCCATTGAAAATTCTGATGTGATCATAACACATGTAAGCTCACCTTTCACTTATTAGTAACACTTTTTCAGCATATGTTCACTCCAGTATTTACAAGGTACCAGCAGTAATTTATTGCAAGAACTGTAGCTAATTTCATTGTATTTTAGTTAGTGCGGACGTAAATATTACCGTGTGAACCTGTAGGCTTATTGGATAGGTATGGGGCCTGTGAAGGTGTACTGAACGGTAAAACCTCTAGGCACTCCGCCTTGTTCTGATCTCTGATTATATACCTTAATTTACCCTCGTCAATGTTTATAGCACACGTGTTAGTGTCGCCGAGCAAACAACTGAAACAAACAATTCAAATTGAACACAACATTGTTAAGAATCCCAACTGGCCGGAGGCAAACCAGTTGGCTATTTACAAGCATGGCAGAGGATTTGAACTTGGGGCTACTGAGAAACAAATCCAGGTTGTGGTCAGAGCGGGACTCTGGATTGTGTGTCCGACACGCTGGCCACTCAGCCGCGCTGCCTTCTGTTTTGCTGACAACATTTCCACAGACATTGCAGTCTCCGATCGAGCTTCAAAAACCTCAGTCGACTCTAAATATTAAAAGGCTATAAAATTAACTGCGATGATCATTCTTCACTTTCATCTACAACCGCAGTTCAACTATTAATTATTTCATATACACTTCACATCCTTACGAACAACTATAACTTCCTCTTTCTTTGCAACTTAGGTTGAAAGCGCTCCCTATGTTTAGCAACCCTAAAAGTGATTTTTTGACTCTTCACAGGATTCACTTCTTGAGTTGCTGCTGTCTCTTCCAAATCTCACGGATGATGAGCAGTTATTCCTGCTGGCGGGAAAAATCATTCTATATTACGCTGAAAATGAGTTGGTGAGTAGTCACAACCAATAGGCCATATGTCCTTAAGGTGTATTCACGCATGAGTGAATTTGAAGGTTGAGCTACACTGTAAAATGAAAAGAGCTAATTTGGCCCTAAAAATGGGGCCGAAACGGGCGAGTCCAGATTGGTACTGCTCAAGGGCCAATTCGGCCTCACTGAAATGGGGCTGTTTCAGTACCTTTTTTAGGGGCTAAATCGACCCTTTAATTGAGGCCAAAAGAACTGTTCTGTTCTCTAAAGAAACTGGGCATCCGTTGCACATCCATCAGTGGATCGTTTGTCCCAGGGAATAGATGCCTGGACTGACCGTAGAGATATTACTGAAGATTTTTGTGCATCCCATTAATGGTTTCTCCCAGGGGATAGATCCCTGAACTTACCGGCGGATGTTACTGAAGATCTATGAGAGCATCAGCCTACTTTTTGTTGATAGAATTTGAATCATGATAACGTGTTAACAGCATGATCCACTGGTGCAGTTGCATCCTTAAAACAGGCTTTTTTCTGATACCTTTGGTATCTTCATCCATTTCTCTTTGTATTTTCAGGCCTGTCAAAAACTGGTCGAGGCTCCAGACTTGAAGTCCTGTTTGATGGAGTTTTCGTACAGTTTTGATCCTCTGCTACAGAATGTAGTGGCAAAGATTGTTTTAGCTATGATAGAGTCGCATGAGAACAAGTAAGTGATCCACTCGACTGTCATAGTCCCTTCAGTTTAAGAGAACTCTTTGACATGTGTCTCAAACTCTTCATTTGTTTGGCACTGTCTGCCCACCTCCTTGAGTGAAGAAATAAGCAAGCAGGCAATATGCGTGGTTATTGGAGTTTTGGTTACACTATTCACAGCACTCGATTTTCACGTATTTTTATCCCCCCGCCCCCACCCTTACAAGCTTCACGCTCGCTTCGCTCGCGTTTGGTGTGTGCGTTGAAAAATTAAGAGGCTGTGACCATATCTAGTTCTGGAGTAGCATCGAAACAACCGTTAGGTTTTTTATATTTCTTTATGTGACGTGTTTTCTTTACTCCAACGATAGATTACATGTTGGTTATATTAGGCCTCAAGCAGGCCCCTAGAAATGCTATAAAAACCTAGTACATCAGTCTGCATGAAATTAGAGGAATCTATAAAGTTCCAATAACAAGGAGTCTTGATGTAGTGCTGGGTCGGGTTGTTGAAAACCCGATTAAGCTAACCCAAGATAAGGGAGAATTTTCTTTTCAGTTTTTGTACCTTTTCGGTGAGGTTTTCTGTTAATATTGAGGAGACTGTGTAGTTTCTTTTATACTAAAAGTAAATGTTATTGTTGAAGTGACGCTATAATGGCGATGCAGGCAGTAATGCCAAAACGTCGGTTTATGCAGTATACCTTTTTCTATTAATATTGTTTGTCCTTCAGTTTCAATTCTGTATTATCACAAACTTCTCGAAACATAAGCAGTGAAAAACAGTTTATGCAGGAAAAAATCAATACTTGTATTGACTTTGAATTCTGCGGGGGTTAGCGTTAACCGGCTCATTGATACACTCAGCTCCACTGGACTATTAGGACACTCCAGCTGACTCTGATACGGCTTTAGGTTAGCCACTCTCTTGTGATCTCCGATCCCATTAGAAACCGATTTTAAGAAAGGTTTAAATATTAATTAATTAATTAATTAACAATTGCTATGCTATATGTTGTTTCTGAAGATTGATCGTTATTTTCTCTGTTTACTCAAGGGACGAAATTGCCGAGCTTGGCTTGGATGAAGTGCTGATTCACATCAGAAACGAGTCGGCAGACAGAGATGCATGGCGAATGGCAGATCACGGTCTCATGAAACTGCACAATGTCAAACCTGTTGGGAAACAGACCTCTGGCTCAAGCGGCAAGTCCAACACCAGTGGCGAAATACTAACCACAGACCTACCAAACAAGATAGCTCTCTGAGCGAAATGGTGGGACGCTTGGCCATTCAGAGCCTCTTAGGCCCGTTTCAAACGCCGTGCTAAAGCCGTGCCGAACTAAATTCAATTTGGCTCGACTGTAGCACGACATTGGCACGACTTGGTTTCAAACGTCGAGCCATGGTCAAGCTTAATTCACTCACCGGGCGTTTAGAAAAAGAGACGATATTACGAACCAGCGGTCCAACGGATAAATCCAAAATGATAATTTTAGTTATTTACTCATTTAGTTCGGCACGGCAATAGCACGCCGTTTGAAACTATGCCGTCCCAAAGTCGGGTAGCACGACAGAGCTTGCCTTGCTACACGGCAGAGTCGAACCCAATTCTTAAATGGTTTCAAACGCCGTGCTACAGCCGCGCCAAAGTCGAACTTAAATAATGAATTTAGTTCGGCACGACTTAAGCACGGCGTTTGAAACGGGCCTTAGTTCAAGATCTGCTCAAAGGGACCTAGACTCTTCCAAAAGCAATTTGTAAATATTTAACTCAAAAACACTGCTTGTAACTCAAAATGCCTTATGCGCGATTACAGAAAAATGATGCTCAAAATTTACCACCAAGCCTCGTTTGCGCGACATTTTCTCAAACTTTCGTTGTCTTCGTGTTGTTTTCACGGGTATTCTTTTCATCATTGCTACTTTGGGAATTAGTTCATGATAAAATTTAAAATTTGCTTTCTGAAACCGAGGCTTGGTGGTGATTTTAGCTAGTCTGGTAAATGTCTTTTTGTTTAGCGAAATCAAGACTGAGCTCGTTATAGAGTAATTCTGGTGTAGAAATTTCATTTTAGGATACAGAGAATATAAGGTAAGCACTCCGCCCAGTCACTGTTTATGCAACGGTCCCAAGCGCGGGAGATCGTATGATTAGACTTACTAATTTTGGCGGGAAATTGCCGTTGCATACCGTGACGAATGTGGATAGCCTTTTCCTGCACCAAGACTGGTGGAAGAGAAGTGAAGTGAAATATTGCACTTGAAAATTTTCTTGATAATTTTCCTGTATAATGTATAGATAACGAAGACACAGACCTTTCAGTGAAGTTGACTTTTAACCGTTATTTAACTCTAAAAAGATATTTATCGTTCATAGAATAGGTTTGGTTCAAGATTTTTCGTGGTTGTATAACTGTAAGGTATCAGAATTGTCTGAATTTTTTTTTCATGAGTATTTTTGTAAATAAAATTTTTAAAATTGACTTAATTACGTGTGTTTTTACTCTTTATATACCAGACAACAACTAGTATTTACTCCTGGTCATACCTGAGTATTTAAGGACGGTGCCTACTATTGTTATTGCGCATACGATCTGCGCATCTCGAGATACTCGGTTTTCCTATGGGTTGTGCTTAAAATACAGGGATATTTTTGCGCGGTTTAAAACTATGCGGAGAAAGTAGAACTTAGCAAGTTCTCTTGGTATCCAAAAAGAAAACTGGGGGTAACCACGCATTTTTCAGAGATAATTAAGCTTCAATTGAGAAAAAAACGCCATACATTGCTTTGTATTTTAAAGCTTTTTACAAATATTGCTGATTAATTATCTTCGAAAAATGCGTGGTAACCCCCAATTTTCTTTTCGGATTTCAATAACTCGTTATGATTTGCTTTTCCCGCATATTCAGTGAACCGCGCAAAAATACCTTTGAATTAGTAGGCACCGTCCTTAAGCATTCAGTCGGCAAAGATGGCAGAATAAGCTGCTCAAATGCCTCACTTCATGATAAGGTAGAGTCAAACAAAACCAGTACCTCAGTTAGAACATCAACGAGCATCTCTAACCTTTTCTCAATGAGCCAGTAGATCAGTATACAACAAATTTTTCGTCCTTCCAACAACGTAACAACGATTATGAAAACAACCTCAGCGCCCAATGCCCGAGTCACAACTTTCCTATTGCCTGGACGGGAAAATCAGTTATTGCTAACTACAATAGGCCCTTTGCAGCTAACGATCACGTGCTTGGATACCGCATAGCAACGCCATGCTGGAGAGCAAGCTCCTTGATAAATGAAGGAGCCCAGAGAGTTCGAGCGTGACTTTTAAAACAAAAGAGAAGTGTTGTTTGTCCATTGATCCCCG
Source organism: Platygyra sinensis (assembly GCA_019787425.1). Lineage (NCBI taxonomy): Eukaryota > Metazoa > Cnidaria > Anthozoa > Scleractinia > Merulinidae > Platygyra > Platygyra sinensis. Next base: position 3,151 of record JAHPZR010021158.1, on the reverse strand, counting down.
ATATTTTAGTGTTTAAAAGTAATTCTTGAATAGACCTTTGTGTTTTTTGTTTTTAAAAACGAGTGGGACGTTTACTGGCACAAAATTGACTCTCCCGCCAAGTGGAAACAGGAGCAACATGGCGACTTCACAAGGTATCAATCTGTTTCATATATTTAGGTTTCCCTTAAAATAGCGAACCAGGCGAGTAATGTAATAACAGTTTAATATGACCGAACATTTTCCTAAGAGTAAGGTGCTGTTGGTGTACTTAATGTAAAATTTAGGCCTAAAATGTAGATCGCGCACACTAAACTGTATTTGCCTCAGTCGAATGCTGTCCAGATTTGTTTGCTATGGAGCCAGATTTGTAATTATAATTCATTCGACCCTAGAAAACCAGCTTGCTACCCCAACAGAAGATCTATCGCCTCTTCCGGATTTTTGTTTTGCGGATGTGGAGAGGTACGCGAAGGACAAGTCTGGCTGCCAGAATACAGCAAAGGCGTACAAGTTTTTTGCTGAGCCAGGTTATTTGCATGAAATTAAAGGTAAGATTTAAGCCTGACTACTGTACATTTCAATCAACTTATTTCTTTGGTTGTGTCTTATTTTGTACTTTTGATATCTTAATCAAAGTTCAGTTCTGCATATTTAGTTTTCAATTATCAATATATTGCAATATATATTTTTTTAATTTATCGTGGAAAATATATTTGCAGTTGAAAAGATGTCAAAAATCAAAATTTCCTTTTTAACCCTGTTTTAGTAACTTACAATCCTGCAACTGCAACAGTTACCTCCAAATGCTTCAGATCAATGAGGAAGAATGAACCCCCTCATTCTTTGAAGGTTTTCATTGGACTAGCTGACAAGTCACTATCTGGAAAGTGCTCATGTGTGGCTGGTTTAAGTGGATATTGCCACCATGTCATTGGCCTTTTTTATTATCTGGCCCACTGCAAACAGCTTGGCTTGGGATCCCTTCCCGATGATTTTACATGCACAAGTATGCAACAGCGATGGAGCATTCCAAGGGGAAAAACAATACAACAGAAGGAGATCCAGGAGCTGTTGGTAAAGAAACCCAAAATAGGTGCAGATTACAACAAATTTATCAAAAGTACACTGTACTCTCCCTCATCTCAGTATGACACCCTCACCAAAGAACACTACAGTGGAATTGAACCAAAGCCTCTGATTGTATCTCTGGTTCCAAGGAAAGATCAAGCCAATCACCTTCCTCTTGTCCCTTGCAGATTTGGCAATGTCCCAAAAGGTTCTGTGCTATCCTATCAACAGAAACTTTCACAGGAATATGTGATAACTGATTTCACCTGTACTGCATTCCCAATTTTACCACTGGATGATGCTGGCAATCGATTCAAAAACAATGTTGTGATTTCCTTGGACAGTAAGAAACAAGCAACCTTGGACTCCTTGCAGATTAACCTCAAGACAGCTGTTGAACTTCAAGAAAGGACAGTAACACAGAGCAATAGCAGTTTATGGCACCTATTGCGGAAAAAAAGAATAACTGCCAGCAAATTTGGTCTTGTTGCGAGAAGAATGAGTAATTTCGAGAGTTTAGTACTGCAGCTTAACCCAACAAGGCATGTAACTACTGCTGCCATGAGAAGAGGAATTGAGCTCGAACCAAGAGCTGCCATGGTTTATGCAAATTCTGCAAAGGGTGGGCGTGTGAATTTATTTCCATCTGGGCTTATTATCAACCCCAATTGTCCTTGGCTTGGATGCAGCCCCGACAGGAAGGTGTATGATTTTCAAGCTGCCCTTGATGGAAGCAACCCATCTGGATTACTAGAAATTAAAGTTGTTAAAGATGGGGAAACTGATCTGAACAATGTTAGGTACTTGATATTTGATCCCTTGGTTAATGAGTTCAGGTTAAAGAGAAATGATGTGTATTTCTACCAAGTCCAGTGCCAGCTTGGGCTTACTGGGTTGGACTGGTTGGACTTTTTTTGTTATGTTAGTGACAGTTTGTTTATGTGTGAGAGAATTCTTTTCGACAAAGATTTCTTTCAAGAGGCAAAGGACAAGGTTGATGCATTCTTTTTTAACTACTTTTTAAGTTAGTGCATTTAAGAAGTACAAGGTTGCAAATTATGGCATATTTTTTATTAGTTCCAGAGTGACAGAATGTTTCATTCCCAGGAGATGTACTTCAGTAACATCAATATTACTTACTGATTAAGTTTTTCCAGTGCTATTTAAAATTAAAGGACCTTGAAAATTGGTTAGTAGACTGCATAACTTCATCTAAAACGATCCTGTCAAAAATCACTGTAAAACTTAGAAAAGCATGAACACCAAAACTATTTCTGTTATCATGTGTTATTGTCTTGCAAGGAAAGAGCTAGCCAGAAAGGCAATTTGTTTTGAGGTTTGTTCATGTGTACTGAAATTGATTGTGATTGGTCACTCACTGCACAATCAACAATCCTGAATTATTTTAAGTGGTCACACGTTTCTGAGTTTGACAGTAAATATTAGTGTAATAGAACACGTGAAAAATAATGGTTCATTCCAAACAATTTTGCTACCAGTGTTATGTAACTTCCTATTTCTTGAAAACAGGATATAAGCAGAATATCTGTTGCATTATTCATAACAAATAGAATTCAATCATTTGAGCATAAGCAACCATGAATTGGCTGGTATAAATTCACCCTTAACAAGCATCTGGCTAAAATAAGAGTTGACCGAGTTTGAAATCTCTATGGGATCTGTAAGTAACAACCAAGCGCCCCCCCGCCCCCTCCAAACAGTAAAACAGTTAGTTTAGTTTGTTGTATATATGACATCTGAAGTTGCGATTTTAAAAATTCTTTAACTTAAATAAAAAATTGCTGAGTTCACCGGTTTGAACAATCATTCTTGAGGCAATTAAGTAAGTCTTAAAGCTTAAGCTTATTTCCGGCAAGAATATCAGGCGAATGTTGCGTAAAAATGACTGAAAATCTCAAGTCTTTAATGTGATGAAGATCGTCAACTTATTACTTGGGATGAATTACATGTAAATCAAATTGGTTAAATTTAATTTGATACTCTTGCCTGAAAATCGGGTCCTTCATCCCTCCGTATTTTTACCAGCCAAGCAGCTCTCAGTTTTGCGTCTTTTGTCTTCGAAGGGATTCGATGAAACCTT
>JAHPZR010021157.1:25000-30233 GCA_019787425.1 Platygyra sinensis | reverse complement strand
GGGCAGTCTAACTTTCAAAAAGCCCTTAAAGCCTTTTTCCATTCAGGAGTGTATAGATCGTTTTTACATGACATCATCACTTTCTAAAAATTATCTAAAACTAATGATCCACCAGAGTTTTTCTCCTTATCACGCATAGGCGGCATATTTATATCTGTTTATAATTTTACAGCTCAATAGTGTGCTTTATTTTGAAACCAGAACATTTTGAATTTCATATATATTTAGCAAATGCTCAACATAATATTCATGGACAGTTCACAACGTTTTTTTATACAAATTTTCTATGTGTTATTTTAATGCCTAAAAGCTAATTTTACCTTGTTTTGATCCAAACCACTCTCTGGTAGAAAAACAGATAAAGAATAGTCATATTTAAACCTCTTTAAATGGTCAGCAACAAGGCTGTTTGCTGCAAGTTCGCATAAATTCTCTGGAACTCCTGAGGAGTCAGACGATGCTGGATCTCCATCCCTGCCAGCAGTGTCCTGGAGTTCTGTTATAAGACGATTTCTAAGCTGAGACTAAGAAAACAAATCACACTTTTGAGTTTAACCTATCCATCTGTCTGTACTTAACAGCAGCTAAATTTTAAGTACAGTACAGTTTAAGCTTATATATTAAGCTTATAATGTTCCGATAACTCACTGAGTCACTGGGTACACAGCAACTTTAACCTTCACAACTAAACCGCTTAAATGAAACCAGTCATCGATGAAAATTGATGTTAATCTATAATAAAGATTAAATCACTGCAATGACGTTGATGAGCTTCTTTTCCCCTGATGAATAACTGCAGGGCGAAAAATGAAACTCAGAAACGTACGCTTATTGATCACAAATTTAGTACAAAAAAATATATTATTTAAGATTTATTAACTGATAATCACAAGAGAATAAATCACTTTCTTTAAAACTGAAGAGCTCACCTTTAGAGCCTCCAACACGCCACGACTTCGAAAAGTTTTGAAAAGACTCTTTCTGAACTCTTCGTTGGACAGTTCTGCCATATTTTTGTTTTCCGCTTGTTTTCAAACATGGCGGCAAACTCTAGCTTCCAGTAAACCCCAACTTAGCATACTTCAAATAAGAGCGGTAGCCTGGGACTAGAAGTATTAGAGTTCGAAATTCTTTGTCTCATGTGACGTCATCATCGAAAATTACAAATTAGCAATTCCAATGGCGTTTTAATGTCATCAGACATAAGCTATAAGACCTTATCAAAACTTGGCGTTTTACGACGTTTAAGCTCGATAGGTTTCCTCAATTTGTTATAGAGGACATTTGAATTTTCAAGTTTATGGGTTGCATGACATTAAATGGCGGTCCGAGAACGATCACGTGCAGGTCAAAAGAGCAGTTATCGCTTACTGTTTTGGTAACTGAACAGTTCTTGCACTAGAAGAAGTATTACTTTCAATGTCTTAGAACTCTAGAGTAGTAATTTTTCGTTTCAGTGGCAAAACTCGATGACAGATGTTTCTGTTGGTTTCCGGCCGACATCCATGGATGTGGTTGCCCCTCCGAAGGGCACCAACATGGCGTCTCCATACAAAGCTCTCTAAATTTAAGTGAAACTGTTTACCGAATAATGCGGCAATAAAAAACCGCACAGACCTAAATCTCGGCGATGTCTTTTGTTTTTGTCTATCAATTATCTATCACATATCTGATTCTTGACTTTAAATGGTTACGATTTTTATTTTCGATGCAAACCACCAATACGTGGTGTATGCGACAGCTTGTGTATATAGAAAATCATGAGATGAAGTTGGGAAACTGTCTCTCTCGCAACGCCGTGGAGTAATTACTCTTATTCCTAAGGTCGATTCGGATCTGTTGTAGACCTTCAGAATTGGAGACCGATAACACTGTTAAATACTGATTATAAAATTTGCATCTAAAGCCTTAGCTAGACGGATCGAGACAGTTCTTCCAAAACTTGAACACCCAGATCAGACAAGCTTCATGAAGGAGCGATATATAGGTGAGAATTTGAGACTCATCAGTGATGTCCTTGAATACACTAAGAATGAGGATTTAACGGGAGTCTTGGTTTCACTTGACTTCAGGAAAGCATTTGACACTTTGAAATGGTCATTCATAAGAAGCCGTATTGAATGTTTTTAATTTCGGGGAAAGTGTAAAGCGGTGGACTAGCATCTTCTACACTGATGTCAGGCCCGTAGGCTGGGGGGGTTCGAGGGGTTCGGACGAACCCCCCCCCCCCCCCCCACTGCCTGGAGAGGTCCGCTTGGTGGCCTACTCACAAATAATTTGACCTGCTTAAAACATGTCTCGCATGTATAAAAAAATGATTACTGAAACCTTATGAAAACGTGACACTAGTCTTGCAAATGGACGACTGTGGGAAGGAAAGAATAGACGATAATTTTATAATAAGAAGCCTTTGAATCACCACAGGATTGCAAGGAGGTATTCAAATTCTCGCGCTTGAAGGCATCAGGATTATACAAGCTAGCCAACGAAAACATCATATAATTAGCTCGTTATTCTTAAATTTCCCATATTTTGGGATCTGTGGCGGCCTCCAAATCTCGATGCTTTTAGTGTTCTTTAGTATCACTCCGTTTAACGAAGGGAAGGGAAGATTGTGGCACAATCTTTGATTGCCACAGCAGGTGAAGCTGGGTAATTGCGGTTCCATTGCTAAGTATCGACTTCTCCCACTGTGTGAAATGACGAGTATCGTGGTGCTGAAATCACACGATACGGACCCGTATTCTTCGAGAATACGGACATACCTGGACGTACCGTGTTCCAAGACACGCGACGTGTCCACCGCGTGTCAGGAACCGTATTCGTTCCGATTCGGACTTAACCCGTGACATGGAAAAACCGATGTCAGGATACGTCATTGAAACGCGGCGTGTGGAGACCTGGAAATTTCCTTATACTTTCAGATTTGCCGCGATTAATGACGCACCGTATACGAGCGCACAGTCTTTCTTTTCGTCTTTCGTAAAATTGTCCTTTCCACTGTAGTGAGAATAGTTTCACTGGGTGTTCTTGTCCCGAAATTCCACGGTACTAGACAAATCGATCTGTACTCTAGAACCCGATTTTCCACGGTACTACGAGAATCGCTTAGTATTCAAGAACCCGAAATTCCACGGTACTTGAAGAAGAGATTAGTGTTCTAGAATGCGATATTCCACGGTACGAGAAATTTCACTCGGCATTCTTGATCCCCACTACATACTATCAGTTTTTTTTGGAAAACCACCAAATTCCCCCAATAATTTTGCACCCTCTTTCTAGCTTCCACAGATCAGTACCTTGTGCCCTGATTATCTTGGATTTCCCTTCCCTACCAACGATTTATAAACACATATTTCACAACTAAGAAAATTCCACGAAATTACTCATTTCACGCAGTGTCCATCGCGTAAGTTCCATTTCGAACAACTCAGGAGACGGGAGATCATCATTGTAAGTCGCCGCACTGAGGTTGATATTTCTTGAACAGAGAACACTTGGAACGAGGCCAAGTAGTGATGTCGCAATTTTTGCCGAAGGCGAAAACTGCTCTTCGATACACATGATAATATGATCGAGTAAAGGAATTGCCACATTTCTTTGAAAATACTCTCTAGGAGTTTGGGCCTCATTGGAGCGATGCTGTTGTCTTGGTGTCAGTCGGGGCATTTCGGCAGCAGTACCCACCTTCTCAGCCATTGAAACGCTTTGATTGTATATACGGGAAAAGTTTGTGATGCTGCCCTCTTTCCAAATATTAGCATTCTTCTCCAAATTGCCGGCACAATTCCAGTCACATCGTGCGAATGCGAACGAAGCGCAAGCACATTGCGACAACTGAATATTGAACTACATTCGTGTATCGATGTGAAAAGATCGCTTGTCCCATCTTGCGCTTTTGCAGATTCACTACACTCGGGCTACTCCGGTGGACTTGTACACTATAGTAGACTGTTATGCTCGGCCACACCCCTGTCGACTTCAACTGGAAAATCTTCTGCAATAACGGTAAGTTTAATTTTGTGTGGCCCTGTTAACATTAAAGGTCCGTTTTAAACGAAAACGAACCCACCCAGGCAAAAACCAGCCTACGGGCCTGGATGTTGAAAGTGCAGTTCTCAACAACGAGTTTGCAACGAATTGGTTCAAGCCAACAAGGGGAGTCAGACAAGGCTGCCCCCTTTCGCGCTATCTTTTTATTCTGGGCGCGGAAATACTTTCCAATAAAATCCGCCAGAGTAAGCTGGTTAAAGGAATAAATGTTTATGGAAATGAACTTAAAGTGAACCAATTTGCAGATGACACTAACCTCTTTTGCGAAGATATTACTTCGGTTGACAATGCGCTCTGTTTAGTTAATGACTTTGCGCCAGTTTCTGGTTTAAAGCTGAATGTGAAAAAGACCAAGGCACTTTGGTTGGGTAAGTGGCGTAATAACAGAACGACACCGTTGCAACTGTCACGGCCACGCGACCCTGTTAAAATTCTGGGCATATACTTCTCTTACGACGACAAAATGAACGATCACTGCAATTTCAACCTAAAAATTCAAAAACTCCAAATTCACCTAGATATGTGGCGCTCAAGGAACCTCACCCTATTTGGGAAAGTTTTGATTATTAAACCTCTAGGACTGTCCCAAATTCTGTATTCAGCCTCTAACACTAATGTGCCAAAAGATGCTATCACAACTGTTAAAAGGAAACTCTTTAGTTTCCTTTGGAACAAGAAAAAGAAGGCCTTTACCAAGACTATGATAAAGGTGGTATTCGTATGACCGATGTAGGTCTAATGATAAAGGCCATACGTTTGGCATGGATACCTCGTTTGTTGAAACATGTAAACTCGAATTGGAATCTAGTACCCAATTTTTTCTTAAGAAGACTAGGTGGCTTAAACTTCCTACTGCGCTGTAATTATGATGTGACTTACCTTAATTCCAAATTACCTACCTTCTATAAAGACATGCTCTCCTTCTTTGATGATCTTAAAAATCTCTATAATTATAATCTGGGCCAATTAGTTTTATTTAAGGTCATTCCACTGAAATAGAACCTACACTGAGATTTTTCTCAAACTTTGCCAATTGATTGTTTATATTATAGGAACTTAAATTTGGAAATAAAAATGAGGGGTTCCCATGTTTGTTTAGGAGCAACAGCACCTCGTTCATACCATACAAATCCTTATAAAAGCACCACGATTGCTTGCTAAATTCACGTTTCCGACGATT
>JAHPZR010021157.1:10000-20000 GCA_019787425.1 Platygyra sinensis | reverse complement strand
AACAACATCAGTTTGTTTAACATTGGAGTATAATAAGGAAACATAACTGAAGGGCAATGGGGAATAAATTGTCAAATTAACATTTGAATATTCCCTCGGAAACAAGATTCTACACTGAATTCATTAATTTGAATTCCCTGGTTTTAACAGTAGCAACTGATCTACTACAGTTTCATCTTGCTCATTAGCTATGCTGTGTTTTCAAAACTTCGACATCAAACCAGCAGATGGGAGCGAACAAAACAAATCCCTAGTGAAATTCAAAATGACAGATCACCGTCAATTTGACGTTTAAACTACAGAAATCTGTTCATCTTTCATATGGTTTATCAACCACAGTTCCCCCTAAATTAAACTTTCTTTTCTTTGATGAACATCAAGTTCATGACATAAGCATCTTCCAGTTTCAAATTTAATCATGTAATTGAGCAAAAATTCAGTGCAAGGACATGTCTGGATATTTACAGTAATTTATTTTCAATGGGTTTTGCATAACATCATCTGTTGACCTCAATATAGTCACATGAACTACATTAATTTATATAACTAGATACAATAGGTGGAGTAGAAAATCATTAAACAACATGTAAACAGACGTACACCTGAGCTATGACCGGAAAACCACTAAGTAACAGAGAACAAAGAAATAATAAAACAAGTGTACTGTCCCTAATATATTATTCGTCAATTTTGAACATCAAAGTCACGATACCAATAGCTTTATACTACATCTACATCTGAAACAGCATCTGGAGGCTATAAATCTATTTTCAATTTTTAGCACATGCTGCATAATTAGCCATAAATATAGGGCATACAGGAAAAACACTGGACACTATGCTATATAAATGCTAGCCTGAATGTGACCACCTAGGCTTGACATTTTGGGCAGTCGCTTACAGGAGGTTCGACTGTATATATATTTTTTCAAGAACATAATGAATTCTTCACTTTAAATAATAATTAATCAACAAAACTAAGTCACTTGCTTGAGTACAGTGTGACGAATAGTTGAATTTTGAGTGGAATATTTAAAAAAAAAATAACTATTTCATTTGGTGCATAAAAATACATGTACCCATGGTTGCCACAGGCCTCCATTTTCAAGATTTCCCTGATAAAAATAAACTATCCCTGACCAAAGAAATACAAATATCAGGTCTAATAGTGGCTGCTTCTTCCACTTGTTCATTAAGTGATAAATTCATTGAGATCACATTGAACAGGGGCACCCAACGGATCGTTTCGGTAAATTATCTGTTCGGAAGGCCTTTAATCCCCTCTAATTTTCTTGAGAGAATTCTCGCCTCGAATTTTCGTGATATGAGAAATTTAAAGTATGTTGTTTTCGGATTGTTAAAAGTGTCGTTTTGGGTACCGAAAAAAGGTTAGCTATCATTTTCGGAAAGGCGATAAGACCTCAGGTTTTCGGGAAATGAACAAAAGAGGCGCCCTAATAAATTCGAGAATACTCAAGTTCCCCTAAAATAACCGAACAGATAAATTTTTTTTTGTGCAACCTAGAATTAACCTACGGAGCTTTAAAAATACTCCAGACAACCTAAAACAACGTTTAAAAGCATTTGAGATAAAACGGTGGTTGGGTGCCCCCGATTGAACCCAAAGATTTCTTCCAGCCTTCAATGGTTTATTTACTCAGCTGTATTGTAAATTATTTCAATTTTCCCTGACTTTTCTTCAAAATGTCAATTTCTACAGACTCTAAATAAATTTCCATGGCCTTCCCACGACCTTGAAGAATTTTTCCAGGACCATTTCCTGACCTGTGGCAACCCTGGTACATGTAAAACAAAATAACAACTTGAATTCGGCGTTAAAAATATATGGGACTGGCTGGACATTGAGGTCAAATCCATTAACACTTTGTACCACACAGTAACTAAATTTCTATGCAGTTATTAAAGGGATGATTTAAATCATTAAATGTAATGGCATAGCTATTGAAAACAATAATAAGAAATAACCGGTACTACTATAGACCCAGATAAACTACGACTATACTGTTACTGAACCCCTTTCTTTTAAGCATTTTTGCCACACTATATTGATATATTAAATAAAACATAGACTTCTGAATGTGCAAACACAGCAAACAACACGTTGATTTTTCGGAATTGTTACTTTTTGTTACCTTCATTCTCTTTGCGATACTTTGCGGAATGCAGACGGAAAAAAAAACGCTTCCAACACATGTCTAGCTCCTCGCTCATTACTACGCTTAGAAAACGCACAACAAGCACGGTAGGATCTTGATGTGGTATAGGATCGAAGCCACTTGGCCCGGGTGATGCTCGATATACCAAGTCAATATATGCACTATTGTCTCGTTCTTTTGTGTGAAGTCTATTGTGTTATTGTGTAAGGGGTAGGGATCATTGTTGTGTTCTTTGTGACGTAACTCGAGACTTGCTATTCACTTGGCCCTTGTCTTGGGACGAGGCCAAAACATCGACAACAACGCTAGCACCGTCCTGTTTTTAGGAACAATATTTTCCCGTACGACATCGTACTGTTCCCTCTTCAATTCTCATTCGGCTTTACCCTTCTTCTTTAAGGAAAACTTGATAGCCATCTAAAAGCTTCCAAGTTAGCCGAAGAGTTGGACGCACATGCCGGACAGCGCGTCTCCCAACCCCAAAATGCATCAGGAACTAAAGACTACATCAGAGTGAAATCGTCGCGCATGCGTATTACTTGAAAACTTGCAAACTGTGGCTGAACGAAAAAAAACGAAGTCGGGCGTTTCCTTTGGAAAGCCCGAGTAATAATCTCAACACTTTTGTCGCTCATTGTGGAAATTTTTTTAGCACTGACGAGCATACAACTTTGTCTGTCCTCATGGTCGACACATGCAACAGATGTAACTTGACTTGTCTTCGACATAGTCACACAATGAATGCACCCAGACTTGACAATTTCCAAACTCTACCCAGTCAACTGAATCCTTTTCAGTGCAAGGTGGGTCTTCCTTAAGGCAGAAAGCACAAATATCCGGTTCAATTTCTTGCAATTCTTGGGCTGTCGTGTCAGAAAGAATAGCCTTTTTTCTTACTGGCCTTGCTTTTCGTTTTGTAGAAAAGAAACGTTGTTGTTTTTCTGCCTTTTGTTAGGAGGAAAGGATTTGGTTTTTAAGTACTGGTGATCGTTGCCAATTATCGAGAGACCCTTTGCAACTGCTGTGGCAGAGCGGATATGACGTAATGCTGTGTGGACGGTGTCTTTGCTTGGTGCCGTTTGAATAACATCTGTCAGCTCTGCTATGGCAGCCAGTGCACTTCTCTTCAGATCCTCCAGCTCTTTGTCGTTTTGAAGTTCTTTGTCCGCTTGAATGAAATTTCCCAGTTCCTCCCGTTTGTCATCAATTTCATTACTTGCAATGTCTCTGACTCTTCGGCCGCGGGCTCTGCAATATTGACAGCATGGATATGTACACAGACAACCCATCTTATAGCGTAATCAAGACTGGTGCACTTGAACGAGTGTACACAGGCCTGCACACAGAGAGAACAGCGCAAAAGGCATTTGCAGACTGAGGAATCAACTCTTGTTACCTGATAAATCTTCGCTTGGTCAGGATAGTTATTTTTATCAGGGAAATCTTGAAAATGGAGGCCTGTGGCAACCATGGTACATGTATTTTTATGCCACCAAATGAAATAGTTATTTTTTTTTAAATATTCCACTCTAACAAGATCAACTATTCGTCCACACTGTACTCAAGCAAGTGACTTAGTTTTTGTTGATAATTATTATTTAAAGTGAAGAATTCATTAGTTCTTGAAAAAATATATATACAGTCGAACCTCCTGTAAGCGACTGCCCAAAATGTCAAGCCTAGGGTGGTCACATTCAGGCTAGCATTTATATAGCATAGTGTCCAGTGTTTTCCTGTATGCCCTATATTTATGGCTAATTATGCAGCATGTGCTAAAAATTGAAAATAGATTTATAGCCTCCAGATGCTGTTTCAGATGTAGATGTAGTATAAAGCTATTGGTATCGTGACTTTGATGTTCAAAATTGACGAATAATATATTAGGGACAGTACACTTGTTTTATTATTCTTTGTTCTCTGTTACTTAGTGGTTTTCGGTCATAGCTCAGGTGTACGTCTGTTTACATGTTGTTTAAGATTTTCTACTCCACCTATTGTATCTAGTTATAAAATTAATGTAGTTCATGTGACTATATTGAGGTCAACAGATGATGTTATGCAAAAAAACCCATTGAAAAAATAAATTCGTTTTAAATATCCAGGGAATTGGTCCTTGCACTGAATTTTTGCTCAATTACATGATTAAAAATTGGAAAACTGGGGAAAGATGCTTATGTCAGGAACTTGATGTTTCATCAAAGAAAAAGAAAAGTTTAATTTTAGGGGGAACTGTGGTGATAAAAACCATATGAAAAAAGATGAAACAGATTTCTGTAGTTTAAAAAACGTCAAATTGGGACGGTGATCTGTCATTTTTGGAATTTCACTAGGGAATTTGTGTTTTGTGTTCGCTCCCATCTGCTGGGTTTTGGATGTCGAAGTTTTGGAAAACACAGCATAGGCTAATGAGCAAGATGAAACTGTAGTAGATCAGTTGCTACTGTTTAAAACCAGGGAATTCAAATTAATGAATTCAGTGTAGAATCTTGTTTCCGAGGGAATATTCCAAATGTTAATTTGGACAATTTTATTCCCCATTGCCCTTCAGTTTATGTTTCCTTATTATACTCCAATGTTAAAAACAAAACTGATGTTGTTATCACAATGAACAGCTAAGAAGAATTATAAATTTTCAAAATCAAAAATGACTGTTTTTGTTATGAATATGTTAAATTTCTTGTCAGTGCTGCTGGACTGAAAGCAGGTTTGAATTGGCATAGGCTAATAGCGTGTAGAGAGGCTATCTTTGTCCATAAAAAGTAGCGATTCTCCCGATTTTTGTTTCCTAAAATTTTAAAACAAGCATTGGGGCTGGGACCACCCTGCATTTGCAAAGACTGGTTGTCCCCTACAAATTAGTTTTATCCCCTCAGTGCCAGTACTTGCATTTACAGGAACTGCTTATGAGAGACACAAGGTGTGAGATAAGCATCTTGGGGCTGGTCATATCCAGTGGTTCATTGAATTGTAGTCCAAATATTTTTTATGCTTCACATACATGTAGCAAATTAAATTGCAGTCAGGGAAGAAAACATAATAAAGAAATTTTTGACCCAATTGTCACTGATCTGAAAATATTAGAAAAGCTAAATGTGCCTCTCACCCAGATCTTTGGGAACTTAGTGGCCATCTTGGATTTGTCAAAGCAATGGGTTAAGAACAATTCTTCATTAAGCTGACCTCTCATGAAAAAAACATTTTTCTAACCTCGATGATACACAAACACCCCAGACAGGAACCCCAGGTAAAGAATAATAATACAAGTGTACTGTCCCCTAATATATTAGTCGTCAATTTTGAACATCATCAAAAGTCACGATACCAATAGCTTTATACTAACATCTTACATCTGCAACACGCATCTAGGAGGCTATAAACTATTTTCAATTTTAGCACAGTGCTGCAGAATTAGCCATAAATATAGGGCATACAGGAGAAAACACTGGACACTATGCTATATAAATGCTAGCCGGAATGTGAGCCCCCTCGGCTTATGACATTTTGGGCAGCTCGCTCTTACAGGAGGTTTCGACTGGATATATATTTTTTCAAGAACCATAATGAATTCTTCACTTTAAGATAATAATTAATCAAACAAAAACTAAGTCACTTGCTTAGAGTACAGGAGTGTGACGAATAGTTGAATCTTTGCGTGGAATATTTAAAAAAAAATAACTATTTCAGTTGGTGCATAACATAAAAATGACATGTAACCCATGGTTGCCACAGGCCTCCATTTCCAAGATTTCCCTGATAAAAAATAAACTATCCCTGACCCAAGCACGAAGATTTATCAGGTAACAAGAGTTGATTCCTCAGTCTGCAAATGCCTTTTGCGCTGTTCTCTCTGTGCAGCCTGTGTACACTCGTTCAAGTGCACCAGTCTTGATTACGCTATAAGATGGGTTGTCTGTGTACATATCCATGCTGTCAATATTGCAGAGCCCGCGGCCGAAGAGTCAGAGACATTGCAAGTAATGAAATTGATGACAAACGGGAGGAACTGGGGAAATTTCATTCAAGCGGACAAAAGAACTTCAAAACGACAAAGAGCTGGAGGATCTGAAGAGAAGTGCACTGGCTGCCATAGCAGAGCTGACAGATGTTATTCAAACGGCACCAAGCAAAGACACCGTCCACACAGCATTACGTCATATCCGCTCTGCCACAGCAGTTGCAAAGGGTCTCTCGATAATTGGCAACGATCACCAGTACTTAAAAACCAAATCCTTTCCTCCTAACAAAAGGCAGAAAAACAACAACGTTTCTTTTCTACAAAACGAAAAGCAAGGCCAGTAAGAAAAAAGGCTATTCTTTCTGACACGACAGCCCAAGAATTGCAAGAAATTGAACCGGATATTTGTGCTTTCTGCCTTAAGGAAGACCCACCTTGCACTGAAAAGGATTCAGTTGACTGGGTAGAGTTTGGAAATTGTCAAGTCTGGGTGCATTCATTGTGTGACTATGTCGAAGACAAGTCAAGTTACATCTGTTGCATGTGTCGACCATGAGGACAGACAAAGTTGTATGCTCGTCAGTGCTAAAAAAATTTCCACAATGAGCGACAAAAGTGTTGAGATTATTACTCGGGCTTTCCAAAGGAAACGCCCGACTTCGTTTTTTTTCGTTCAGCCACAGTTTGCAAGTTTTCAAGTAATACGCATGCGCGACGATTTCACTCTGATGTAGTCTTTAGTTCCTGATGCATTTTGGGGTTGGGAGACGCGCTGTCCGGCATGTGCGTCCAACTCTTCGGCTAACTTGGAAGCTTTTAGATGGCTATCAAGTTTTCCTTAAAGAAGAAGGGTAAAGCCGAATGAGAATTGAAGAGGGAACAGTACGATGTCGTACGGGAAAATATTGTTCCTAAAAACAGGACGGTGCTAGCGTTGTTGTCGATGTTTTGGCCTCGTCCCAAGACAAGGGCCAAGTGAATAGCAAGTCTCGAGTTACGTCACAAAGAACACAACAATGATCCCTACCCCTTACACAATAACACAATAGACTTCACACAAAAGAACGAGACAATAGTGCATATATTGACTTGGTATATCGAGCATCACCCGGGCCAAGTGGCTTCGATCCTATACCACATCAAGATCCTACCGTGCTTGTTGTGCGTTTTCTAAGCGTAGTAATGAGCGAGGAGCTAGACATGTGTTGGAAGCGTTTTTTTTTCCGTCTGCATTCCGCAAAGTATCGCAAAGAGAATGAAGGTAACAAAAAGTAACAATTCCGAAAAATCAACGTGTTGTTTGCTGTGTTTGCACATTCAGAAGTCTATGTTTTATTTAATATATCAATATAGTGTGGCAAAAATGCTTAAAAGAAAGGGGTTCAGTAACAGTATAGTCGTAGTTTATCTGGGTCTATAGTAGTACCGGTTATTTCTTATTATTGTTTTCAATAGCTATGCCATTACATTTAATGATTTAAATCATCCCTTTAATAACTGCATAGAAATTTAGTTACTGTGTGGTACAAAGTGTTAATGGATTTGACCTCAATGTCCAGCCAGTCCCATATATTTTTAACGCCGAATTCAAGTTGTTATTTTGTTTTACATGTACCAGGGTTGCCACAGGTCAGGAAATGGTCCTGGAAAAATTCTTCAAGGTCGTGGGAAGGCCATGGAAATTTATTTAGAGTCTGTAGAAATTGACATTTTGAAGAAAAGTCAGGGAAAATTGAAATAATTTACAATACAGCTGAGTAAATAAACCATTGAAGGCTGGAAGAAATCTTTGGGTTCAATCGGGGGCACCCAACCACCGTTTTATCTCAAATGCTTTTAAACGTTGTTTTAGGTTGTCTGGAGTATTTTTAAAGCTCCGTAGGTTAATTCTAGGTTGCACAAAAAAAAATTTATCTGTTCGGTTATTTTAGGGGAACTTGAGTATTCTCGAATTTATTAGGGCGCCTCTTTTGTTCATTTCCCGAAAACCTGAGGTCTTATCGCCTTTCCGAAAATGATAGCTAACCTTTTTTCGGTACCCAAAACGACACTTTTAACAATCCGAAAACAACATACTTTAAATTTCTCATATCACGAAAATTCGAGGCGAGAATTCTCTCAAGAAAATTAGAGGGGATTAAAGGCCTTCCGAACAGATAATTTACCGAAACGATCCGTTGGGTGCCCCTGTTCAATGTGATCTCAATGAATTTATCACTTAATGAACAAGTGGAAGAAGCAGCCACTATTAGACCTGATATTTGTATTTCTTTGGTCAGGGATAGTTTATTTTTATCAGGGAAATCTTGAAAATGGAGGCCTGTGGCAACCATGGGTACATGTATTTTTATGCACCAAATGAAATAGTTATTTTTTTTTTAAATATTCCACTCAAAATTCAACTATTCGTCACACTGTACTCAAGCAAGTGACTTAGTTTTGTTGATTAATTATTATTTAAAGTGAAGAATTCATTATGTTCTTGAAAAAATATATATACAGTCGAACCTCCTGTAAGCGACTGCCCAAAATGTCAAGCCTAGGTGGTCACATTCAGGCTAGCATTTATATAGCATAGTGTCCAGTGTTTTTCCTGTATGCCCTATATTTATGGCTAATTATGCAGCATGTGCTAAAAATTGAAAATAGATTTATAGCCTCCAGATGCTGTTTCAGATGTAGATGTAGTATAAAGCTATTGGTATCGTGACTTTGATGTTCAAAATTGACGAATAATATATTAGGGACAGTACACTTGTTTTATTATTTCTTTGTTCTCTGTTACTTAGTGGTTTTCCGGTCATAGCTCAGGTGTACGTCTGTTTACATGTTGTTTAATGATTTTCTACTCCACCTATTGTATCTAGTTATATAAATTAATGTAGTTCATGTGACTATATTGAGGTCAACAGATGATGTTATGCAAAACCCATTGAAAATAAATTACTGTAAATATCCAGACATGTCCTTGCACTGAATTTTTGCTCAATTACATGATTAAATTTGAAACTGGAAGATGCTTATGTCATGAACTTGATGTTCATCAAAGAAAAGAAAGTTTAATTTAGGGGGAACTGTGGTTGATAAACCATATGAAAGATGAACAGATTTCTGTAGTTTAAACGTCAAATTGACGGTGATCTGTCATTTTGAATTTCACTAGGGATTTGTTTTGTTCGCTCCCATCTGCTGGTTTGATGTCGAAGTTTTGAAAACACAGCATAGCTAATGAGCAAGATGAAACTGTAGTAGATCAGTTGCTACTGTTAAAACCAGGGAATTCAAATTAATGAATTCAGTGTAGAATCTTGTTTCCGAGGGAATATTCAAATGTTAATTTGACAATTTATTCCCCATTGCCCTTCAGTTATGTTTCCTTATTATACTCCAATGTTAAACAAACTGATGTTGTTATCACAATGACAGCTAAGAAGAATTATAATTTCAAAATCAAAATGACTGTTTTGTTATGAATATGTAAATTTCTGTCAGTGCTGCTGGACTGAAGCAGTTGATTGGCATAGCTAATAGCGTGTAGAGGCTATCTTTGTCCATAAAAGTAGCGATTCTCCGATTTTGTTCCTAAATTTTTAAACAAGCATGGTGCTGGACACCCTGCATTTGCAAAGACTGGTGTCCCTACAAATTAGTTTATCCCCCTCAGTGCCAGTACTTGCATTTACAGGAACTGCTATGAGAGACACAAGGTGTGAGATAAGCATCTTGGGGCTGTCATATCCAGTGGTCATTGAATGTAGTCCAAATATTTTTATGCTTCACATACATGTAGCAAATTAAATTGCAGTCAGGGAAGAAAACATAATAAAGAAATTTTTGACCCAATTGTCACTGATCTGAAAATATTAGAA
>JAHPZR010021157.1:0-5000 GCA_019787425.1 Platygyra sinensis | reverse complement strand
TCATACGAATACCACCTTTATCATAGTCTTGGTAAAGGCCTTCTTTTTCTTGTTCCAAAGGAAACTAAAGAGTTTCCTTTTAACAGTTGTGATAGCATCTTTTGGCACATTAGTGTTAGAGGCTGAATACAGAATTTGGGACAGTCCTAGAGGTTTAATAATCAAAACTTTCCCAAATAGGGTGAGGTTCCTTGAGCGCCACATATCTAGGTGAATTTGGAGTTTTTGAATTTTTAGGTTGAAATTGCAGTGATCGTTCATTTTGTCGTCGTAAGAGAAGTATATGCCCAGAATTTTAACAGGGTCGCGTGGCCGTGACAGTTGCAACGGTGTCGTTCTGTTATTACGCCACTTACCCAACCAAAGTGCCTTGGTCTTTTTCACATTCAGCTTTAAACCAGAAACTGGCGCAAAGTCATTAACTAAACAGAGCGCATTGTCAACCGAAGTAATATCTTCGCAAAAGAGGTTAGTGTCATCTGCAAATTGGTTCACTTTAAGTTCATTTCCATAAACATTTATTCCTTTAACCAGCTTACTCTGGCGGATTTTATTGGAAAGTATTTCCGCGCCCAGAATAAAAAGATAGCGCGAAAGGGGGCAGCCTTGTCTGACTCCCCTTGTTGGCTTGAACCAATTCGTTGCAAACTCGTTGTTGAGAACTGCACTTTCAACATCCAGGCCCGTAGGCTGGTTTTTGCCTGGGTGGGTTCGTTTTCGTTTAAAACGGACCTTTAATGTTAACAGGGCCACACAAAATTAAACTTACCGTTATTGCAGAAGATTTTCCAGTTGAAGTCGACAGGGGTGTGGCCGAGCATAACAGTCTACTATAGTGTACAAGTCCACCGGAGTAGCCCGAGTGTAGTGAATCTGCAAAAGCGCAAGATGGGACAAGCGATCTTTTCACATCGATACACGAATGTAGTTCAATATTCAGTTGTCGCAATGTGCTTGCGCTTCGTTCGCATTCGCACGATGTGACTGGAATTGTGCCGGCAATTTGGAGAAGAATGCTAATATTTGGAAAGAGGGCAGCATCACAAACTTTTCCCGTATATACAATCAAAGCGTTTCAATGGCTGAGAAGGTGGGTACTGCTGCCGAAATGCCCCGACTGACACCAAGACAACAGCATCGCTCCAATGAGGCCCAAACTCCTAGAGAGTATTTTCAAAGAAATGTGGCAATTCCTTTACTCGATCATATTATCATGTGTATCGAAGAGCAGTTTTCGCCTTCGGCAAAAATTGCGACATCACTACTTGGCCTCGTTCCAAGTGTTCTCTGTTCAAGAAATATCAACCTCAGTGCGGCGACTTACAATGATGATCTCCCGTCTCCTGAGTTGTTCGAAATGGAACTTACGCGATGGACACTGCGTGAAATGAGTAATTTCGTGGAATTTTCTTAGTTGTGAAATATGTGTTTATAAATCGTTGGTAGGGAAGGGAAATCCAAGATAATCAGGGCACAAGGTACTGATCTGTGGAAGCTAGAAAGAGGGTGCAAAATTATTGGGGGAATTTGGTGGTTTTCCAAAAAAAACTGATAGTATGTAGTGGGGATCAAGAATGCCGAGTGAAATTTCTCGTACCGTGGAATATCGCATTCTAGAACACTAATCTCTTCTTCAAGTACCGTGGAATTTCGGGTTCTTGAATACTAAGCGATTCTCGTAGTACCGTGGAAAATCGGGTTCTAGAGTACAGATCGATTTGTCTAGTACCGTGGAATTTCGGGACAAGAACACCCAGTGAAACTATTCTCACTACAGTGGAAAGGACAATTTTACGAAAGACGAAAAGAAAGACTGTGCGCTCGTATACGGTGCGTCATTAATCGCGGCAAATCTGAAAGTATAAGGAAATTTCCAGGTCTCCACACGCCGCGTTTCAATGACGTATCCTGACATCGGTTTTTCCATGTCACGGGTTAAGTCCGAATCGGAACGAATACGGTTCCTGACACGCGGTGGACACGTCGCGTGTCTTGGAACACGGTACGTCCAGGTATGTCCGTATTCTCGAAGAATACGGGTCCGTATCGTGTGATTTCAGCACCACGATACTCGTCATTTCACACAGTGGGAGAAGTCGATACTTAGCAATGGAACCGCAATTACCCAGCTTCACCTGCTGTGGCAATCAAAGATTGTGCCACAATCTTCCCTTCCCTTCGTTAAACGGAGTGATACTAAAGAACACTAAAAGCATCGAGATTTGGAGGCCGCCACAGATCCCAAAATATGGGAAATTTAAGAATAACGAGCTAATTATATGATGTTTTCGTTGGCTAGCTTGTATAATCCTGATGCCTTCAAGCGCGAGAATTTGAATACCTCCTTGCAATCCTGTGGTGATTCAAAGGCTTCTTATTATAAAATTATCGTCTATTCTTTCCTTCCCACAGTCGTCCATTTGCAAGACTAGTGTCACGTTTTCATAAGGTTTCAGTAATCATTTTTTTATACATGCGAGACATGTTTTAAGCAGGTCAAATTATTTGTGAGTAGGCCACCAAGCGGACCTCTCCAGGCAGTGGGGGGGGGGGGGGGGGTTCGTCCGAACCCCTCGAACCCCCCCAGCCTACGGGCCTGACATCAGTGTAGAAGATGCTAGTCCACCGCTTTACACTTTCCCCGAAATTAAAAACATTCAATACGGCTTCTTATGAATGACCATTTCAAAGTGTCAAATGCTTTCCTGAAGTCAAGTGAAACCAAGACTCCCGTTAAATCCTCATTCTTAGTGTATTCAAGGACATCACTGATGAGTCTCAAATTCTCACCTATATATCGCTCCTTCATGAAGCTTGTCTGATCTGGGTGTTCAAGTTTTGGAAGAACTGTCTCGATCCGTCTAGCTAAGGCTTTAGATGCAAATTTTATAATCAGTATTTAACAGTGTTATCGGTCTCCAATTCTGAAGGTCTACAACAGATCCGAATCGACCTTAGGAATAAGAGTAATTACTCCACGGCGTTGCGAGAGAGACAGTTTCCCAACTTCATCTCATGATTTTCTATATACACAAGCTGTCGCATACACCACGTATTGGTGGTTTGCATCGAAAATAAAAATCGTAACCATTTAAAGTCAAGAATCAGATATGTGATAGATAATTGATAGACAAAAACAAAAGACATCGCCGAGATTTAGGTCTGTGCGGTTTTTTATTGCCGCATTATTCGGTAAACAGTTTCACTTAAATTTAGAGAGCTTTGTATGGAGACGCCATGTTGGTGCCCTTCGGAGGGGCAACCACATCCATGGATGTCGGCCGGAAACCAACAGAAACATCTGTCATCGAGTTTTGCCACTGAAACGAAAAATTACTACTCTAGAGTTCTAAGACATTGAAAGTAATACTTCTTCTAGTGCAAGAACTGTTCAGTTACCAAAACAGTAAGCGATAACTGCTCTTTTGACCTGCACGTGATCGTTCTCGGACCGCCATTTAATGTCATGCAACCCATAAACTTGAAAATTCAAATGTCCTCTATAACAAATTGAGGAAACCTATCGAGCTTAAACGTCGTAAAACGCCAAGTTTTGATAAGGTCTTATAGCTTATGTCTGATGACATTAAAACGCCATTGGAATTGCTAATTTGTAATTTTCGATGATGACGTCACATGAGACAAAGAATTTCGAACTCTAATACTTCTAGTCCCAGGCTACCGCTCTTATTTGAAGTATGCTAAGTTGGGGTTTACTGGAAGCTAGAGTTTGCCGCCATGTTTGAAAACAAGCGGAAAACAAAAATATGGCAGAACTGTCCAACGAAGAGTTCAGAAAGAGTCTTTTCAAAACTTTTCGAAGTCGTGGCGTGTTGGAGGCTCTAAAGGTGAGCTCTTCAGTTTTAAAGAAAGTGATTTATTCTCTTGTGATTATCAGTTAATAAATCTTAAATAATATATTTTTTTGTACTAAATTTGTGATCAATAAGCGTACGTTTCTGAGTTTCATTTTTCGCCCTGCAGTTATTCATCAGGGGAAAAGAAGCTCATCAACGTCATTGCAGTGATTTAATCTTTATTATAGATTAACATCAATTTTCATCGATGACTGGTTTCATTTAAGCGGTTTAGTTGTGAAGGTTAAAGTTGCTGTGTACCCAGTGACTCAGTGAGTTATCGGAACATTATAAGCTTAATATATAAGCTTAAACTGTACTGTACTTAAAATTTAGCTGCTGTTAAGTACAGACAGATGGATAGGTTAAACTCAAAAGTGTGATTTGTTTTCTTAGTCTCAGCTTAGAAATCGTCTTATAACAGAACTCCAGGACACTGCTGGCAGGGATGGAGATCCAGCATCGTCTGACTCCTCAGGAGTTCCAGAGAATTTATGCGAACTTGCAGCAAACAGCCTTGTTGCTGACCATTTAAAGAGGTTTAAATATGACTATTCTTTATCTGTTTTTCTACCAGAGAGTGGTTTGGATCAAAACAAGGTAAAATTAGCTTTTAGGCATTAAAATAACACATAGAAAATTTGTATAAAAAAACGTTGTGAACTGTCCATGAATATTATGTTGAGCATTTGCTAAATATATATGAAATTCAAAATGTTCTGGTTTCAAAATAAAGCACACTATTGAGCTGTAAAATTATAAACAGATATAAATATGCCGCCTATGCGTGATAAGGAGAAAAACTCTGGTGGATCATTAGTTTTAGATAATTTTTAGAAAGTGATGATGTCATGTAAAAACGATCTATACACTCCTGAATGGAAAAAGGCTTTAAGGGCTTTTTGAAAGTTAGACTGCCCTCACATCAAAACAAGTTGGTGGTCTATCTCTCATGTGATGGCTAAATGCTTGGAGATTTTAGCTGTATAAGCTACTCTAAAAGTTGAGGGTAAATTAAGTAATTTATGTGTGTATGACTATATACATTGTATGAGAAATGACTCAACACCCTTTCATAATTTATTTTCCAAGTTCAGTGGCTCATAGGTAACATCTACATACAAGCCAATTGTGGCCCATCAG
>JAHPZR010021154.1:0-12904 GCA_019787425.1 Platygyra sinensis | reverse complement strand
TAATATAAGCTGGATTAGTATATAGGAATTCTGCTCTCAATCAAATGAATGATGTATTGCATTTTTATATAGCTTTTATTGATTAGGTAGTGCATAGGCTCAATCTTGTTAGTTTTTTTGTCTCATTTGTCTTGTCATCTTTCTTTTCGATTATGTCCTGTTATGTTTTCTTTTTTTGATTACTTGTTTGTGGGTTTTTTTTTTAACTTAACAGCAAAGTGCTGTATAAAATTGAAACACTGTATTAGTGTAAGTAACTTATATCAGTTTATAACATAGATAGGACCATGCTCGCGCTCTGATTGGTCAAAAACCTATGTTTTATCAGAGTATAAAACATAGAAAAAGTGTGTTTTATAGTTTTGCGCGCGTAAAATCTATATCATAAAGCAAATGAAGAAGCCTAAGCTGTGTATTACACCGTGATAAAACACTCCAGTCATTTGAGAACAATTGAGAAATGTAGAAGACACTCGCCTGCGGCTCTAGTTTTCTACATTTTCCTCGTGTTCTCAAATGCCTGTCGTGTTTTATCACAGTGTAATACACAGCTTGGGCTTCTTTATTTGTTAAGTATTTGTGTGTATAAATAGAGTGTATGATTAAAAATAGAAGAACCGTAGCCAGGGTAAGACATGTTAAAAATTTAAAAACGTTCACTGGCTAAATACAATTAAAAACTTCAAGCTTTCGGCTGTCAGGCTACAGCCTTCAATGGATAAAAAATGGAAGAAATGACAACCACAATAAATACAAAAATAGGTGAGACTATAAAAAGAATATATTAAAATGGGGGAAATGCGCTCTATAACACCTCTAAGTTCCTAACCAGCATTTTGACACCTTTTTCAAAATTGTAATGGTTTCTCAGTTCCCAATTCCTCTGAATTTGTCGATGAAATCTCCAACATTGGCATACAAGACGACGAAGTTATGCTGTCCTTTGACGTGGTATCGCTTTTTACAGCTATCCCTGTCAAAAAAGCCTATGATTATATCCAGAAGAAATTGGACTGTGATGAATCACTACATTTACGCACTAATCTTGATACTACAGATATAATTTCTTTGCTGAACTTTGTCCTATCCAACAACTATTTCGTCTACAATGACAGTGTTTATAAACAGATCCATGGTTGCACCATGGGCAGTCCCGTTAGTCCTGTGGTTGCCAATTTATGTATGGAGGCAATCGAAGAGATGGCCATCAACACAACTCCTGTTCCACCTAAAGTATGGAAACGTTACGTTGACGACAGTTTCTGTATCATTAAAAGAAACGCAGTTGGCTCTTTCCATAATTCACTTAACGCTATTGATCAACACATCTCCTTTACCATTGAAGAAGAAAATAATAATCAGATCGCCTTCCTGGACACCTTGGTCACTCGCAAGGACAATAGTTTAATTGTTGAGGTTTATCGAAAACCAACTCATACCGATAGGTATTTGGATTTCTACTCCCATCACGACAAACAACACAAGATCAGTGCAGCTGAGACTTTATTATATCGCGCAAATAATCTCCCAAACACGAAACAAGGTAAAGAGACTGAACTTACTCATGTCACCGATGCTCTACGGCTTAACAATTACCCCCAAAATGTCATCCCTAACATTTTAAAGAAGAAATCTTCCACTCAGCGTACAAACGCCATCCCAACACCTGAGGAACTTGTTTGCATGTTTTTCAAATGGGCCACACCCTCCGAATTCTCTAATTATGCAGTCCTCCCTTATATTAATGGAATTTCTCAGCCTCTAACAAGACTTCTTAAAAAACATGATGTTCGAGTTGTCAGTAAGCCATTCAAGACATTACAACAGGAGTTTCCCTCTCCTAAGTCCCGACCTCCAATTGATCTTCAACCAAACGTGGTTTACAAAATACCTTGTGCTGACTGCCCATGGAACTATGTAGGCGAGACTGGCAGATGTTTTGAAACTAGGAAAAAAGAGCACATGAGGAATGTGAAGTCTTTCGCAAGAGGTTCCAACATCGCTAAACACGCTTGGTCTTCAAATCACTCTATTGACTTTAAAAATTCCCAAGTGATTGACAAAGGTTCTTCTCGTATCCGCAAGACACTAGAATCATGGCACACGCTTCGACAAGTCATGCAGACAACAATTCAAGGCCGCTCCCTAATCAATACTTTATTCTTTTGAAAAAGAACAATTAGTTTATTGACACTTAAACACATATTTTTTCCCCCATTTTAATATATTCTTTTTATAGTCTCACCTATTTTTGTATTTATTGTGGTTGTCATTTCTTCCATTTTTTATCCATTGAAGGCTGTAGCCTGACAGCCGAAAGCTTGAAGTTTTTAATTGTATTTAGCCAGTGAACGTTTTTAAATTTTTAAGAGTGTATGATGTTTCAAAAAACAAATTACTGTTTTTCTGCTTTTATGCAAATTAGGTCTCAGCCATGCCTCAATCTGTTTGAGATGTCAGGTATTTAAAGAGGTGTATTAAAGTGAGTTAAGAAATAATTACATTCTTGCAACGTATTCAAGCTAGCACAGTGCTCACATATTTGTAATTGAATAATTATTATACCCTTTCCTCTCTAGTTTACTTTGTAACCTAAAATAAATGTACTTAATTAAAGGGCACATAATTAGTTTACTATACTTTTGCCCTTTCCACTTCTTCTTTCACTGTACTTGTTTTGTTAAACTTTTTGTATTCGCTTTTGTTAAGTGGAAGTGGAAATAAAATAGAGTAAAAATAAAACTTATCATCTGGCAGAAATGCCTGAAAATCTTCGCGTTTTTTCGGGTTTTTCTCTGCCTCTTTTCTTTTCTCTTCAGTTTCGAATAGTGTGCAGGCAAAATATATGGCTACTAAAATTGTAACAGACTCGCCCGCAAAATATTCAGGTATTTTTCAACCAGTCTTGAGTCCGCGAATGCATTTGGCATCAAAGATTTGGATCGTCCGTATTTGTTTTTGGCGTGACCCAGGAAGCCTGAAAGGGAAGGGAGGCAGTAAATGTCAAGTCTAAAAAACAAACAAACAAACAAATGCAGAATTCTTGAGATGTCCAAAATACTTACATAGCATTCTTTCCTCGGCCTTGGTGTAGGTGGAAGAGGAGACTGCCACAGTTGAACCCTCCAGCGAATGCACCCTGGTGTGAAACGAGCAAGTGGTGGCCAAGAATCTGCGCATCTCGGCGGACAATTCTGCCATTTTAGCCCGTGCGGTCTTCTCTTCTTGTTGCTGGCAACCTCCTCTGCAGCTGTTTGTTCTTCGGACTCTGAGGAGGAACTTGATATCTCAACAACTTCGACCTTGATCCTCCTTGCCAAAGGTGTGGCCAAGCTGCTTTGCTCATCAGTGGCTGTCTTTGCTACATCTGCAAACTTTGCACTCATCAAGTCTCTCTTGGGGCTTTTCGACCGGGCTGCTGGCCAGGGGAGATAGGAAAGAGCTTGCCTCTGGCTCAGTAGTATTGAGAGGCATGTGATTTTTTTTTGTAATCTAGTGATTTTTATTGATTTCTGACACGTAAATGTTATAACATAACTATTACAAATAACTCAACCCTACAATAACAATATTACTCACAGTTAAAGTTTAAAAACATAACAACTAAGCAATACTGCATACACTGTAATCACCATAACAAATCACAAAGCACGATAGAAAACTATGGTAAACAATGCATGGAGGTATGCATGCAAGCAGCCTATATCATATTCAAGCTAAAATATGGAAGAAGCTTCTCCCATTTCCCATAATGTTTTGTTGACTTGTTCCGCCTTCTTGCTATCTTTTTTCTACTTGATAAACAGCCCTAATCTTGGCCTTATAGACTTGTAATATGGGATTCACCTTCTGCAATTTACAAGTATAAATATAATATTTAGCTATCAGTATCAAATGATTTAATATAATCCAATCATCTTCCACATCAAGAACTCCAAAGAGAATTTCTGTCATACTAAAAGGATGTGAGTTGATCTTAAATTCACCAAGCCAAGAACAGAAGGCTTCCCAAAAAGTCTTTGTCATGTCACAGTAGTAAAGCAAATGCTAGAGAGACTCGACTTCTCGTTTACAACAGGAACAAAAAGGTGAATCTGTCATTTTGAACTTACACATCTTTTCATTTGTAAAAACTATGTTGTTTAATACTTTATATTGGAATTCCCTAGTTTTAGTTTCGATCGTTACAATAAAGAGCAAAGAGTAAATATCATTCCAGTTGAACGAAAAATATGGAAATTTCTCCTTAAACTTTTTCTGGGCCATTGGAGGAACTTGTTTTCAACTCTTGAACGCCTTATATAGTATTTTGCATGAGACCTTTGACAGAGTTATCTCAGAATTGTCTAAGTTCAAATGAATTGTATCACATATATGGAGGGACGTGTTGCATGTTTTGTCTGATCATTTGTCGCCATTCAAGGGGGATTGCATCAACTATGCTCATTAAACTAAAATACTCTATTGGCGACAGATTTGCATTTGACACCTTGACACCCTTTAGAAAAATTCCAGCATCGGAGAGGAGGTCACTAATTGTAATGATTCCTTTAGAAAACAAGTCTTTAAATATAGAGCGCTGTTCAATAGTAATATCTTTATTAATCCAAATAACCTGTTGGAAAACATCCTCGTACGATGACAGGGCAGACTGGTTTAGCACAGACCAAGCATCCAAACACTCTGTACAAGGGCTGGAAGGTAAACCGGCAAGTTTAGAGTGTCAAAATTACACTTAAGAATTAATTCCCCACCTACTTCAGACAGAAAGTAACTTAATGTTATCTTCCAAGAGCCTTTGTTTTCCCTATCTGCAAATCTTTTTAGTACCATCACCCTTTGTGCGAGGATCATCAATTGAATGCCTAACATCTTGAGACCGCCATCCTCAATATCATTAATAAGGGCAGCATGTTTAATTTTATTATTGCCTTTACAAATAAAGCGATAAATCAAGCTATTAATCTTTTGGATCAAATCTTCTGTGGCTGCTATTAACACGGCTTTACTCAAAACTTTAGGGATAGTGAAGGATTTAACAATCTGTATTCTTCCTAGTAATGTAAGCCCTCTCCACCTCCACGTATTCAATATGTCCCTTATAGATTTAAGAATTGGCTCAAAATTTGTTTTCCTCCTTGAACATATGTTGTAGTCAAAATAAATTCCCAGAATTTTAATAGATGTCTGTATTTTTTGAGGAAAGTTACTTTGATCAAGAAAATGTCTATCAATAGCAAAGATTTCGGTTTTATCATTGTTGACTTGAAGGTTTGAAAATTTAGAAAAAAGCTGCAGAGTCACCACTAAATGGTATTACGAAGCCATATCTCTGAGAAAACAAGTCATATCATCAGCAAAAAGAGTTAATTTGATTTCTTCTTCTTCAACTAATATACCTGATTCCATTATCTTCTCTCAAATTTGGCAGGCAAGTGTTTGAAGACCTAAAATGAATAGCAAAGGTGACAAGGGATCACCCTGTCTAACCCCACCCCTGACTGGAAATAAATCGGTGGTGAAGCCATTGTTTAAAACGCAACTGGATATGTTAGAATAAAAAGTTTTAATCTATTGTAAAAAATACGGTCCAAAGTTAAAGGCGTGTGATGACAATCTTTTCGTTCTCTGTTGGTTTCCGTTGTCAAGCTGTCACTTTGCAATGACTGAGCTGAGAATTCCGCTGGTAGTCGTGGTGCTGGAAGCTGGCTAGAAGCGTACACAAATGCCTAGCTGTTTGCTGATGGATTTCACTGAAGTCCATGTTGCTAGAGGTATATCATAGTTTACAACGCTCACCAAGGGTTCGAAGCCTGTTTTCTGGGCCATTTCTCTGGTGTCACGTCAAGAAGTATTAGTATGCAAAAACAGACCTGGCATCGCCTTGAACTGCTTGATTTGCTATAAAATTTCACATGCTTCTTCACACATTTTATCTGAATTTCACATGCAAATTCTTGGTGAATGGCTATGCAATTTCACATACTTCACACAAATTTAACCTGAATTTCACATGCAATTTCTAAGTGAACAGGTAATTGATACAGTTTCACATGCTTATTCACCCAAATTTTATTGCTATCCTTTGATGGACAATGATCCGAGTGATACTGTAATACTAAACCAGACCGCCCCTTAATAGTAAAAAAAAACAGGAATAACATAGGGTACACGAGGGCCACATAATTTAAGCCATTGGACAGTGAGTTCTATGAAATTGCAAATGTGGCACATACAGTCAAACAGCAACATTACCTGTAATACTTAAAAAGCCTAGAGTCGTAACAAAAATGTGAAATAACAAGAAAAACAACAATTTAAACATTACATAGCTGCAACAAAATGCACTGACTTGCCAACATTAATATTTGTTTTGTTTTCTGTTCAAGATTTATTTTATTTGCTAAATTTAAGGGTTTCTTCAATATTGCATACATGTTTAACCTTACTAACAAATATGATATAAGCCATATACAGCTTTTTCAATTAAGGTTGTTGGATAAGAGTTTCAAGCTTGAAGACAAGACTGATAGGTAGTATGGGTAGTTCTTAATTTTTTTTCGAAGGCGTGACAGGTAGGATGGAAGAAAACACTAAACATTTGCCTGGTGTTTTAAAAGTGAAAAACAAAAACTCGCACGATTCGTATTGCATTCGAAACATGCCTCTGTTTGACAGTGTTACTAGATTAAAAGTCTACTTATTGGAGAGATGCACAGAGGAACTCCGACCAGCAGCAGATTGTAACTTTACTTTTGGTTACATCGGTGAAGGAAATAAGTTTTCCATGCTTTGGAAGTTCAACTTCCCGAGGCACTGTCCTTAGTGAAAAAGGGAATGATTACTTTGTGGGTCGATCCACACTTACCAAAAGCCAATAACTTAAATCGTCTCAACATTGGGGAAGAAAAGAAAAGGTATAGTTATTTTTTTTTATCCTGAATATCATCCCCGTCTCTTCAGGTTGTATACTCAGGAAAGTGTGTTACTCAAGAAGACGGCTTGAATTCAAACTTCTCTAATTCCGCTTGTAAAGATCAGGAACTGGTTTAAGCAATTTATTGTTTTGTGTAACTAACCACAGACCCAATTCTGAGAACATGACTGATGATGAGGAAGAAGTGCTGTCAGGTTATGAAGCGCGCCTGTTAAAGTTGCGACACCATCATAAACTCCCAGGGCCGATCATTTAAACAAAGTTTAGACGTTTATGAAAGTCACCATCTAACCCATGTTTTAAACCACAAGTACCGATTACTTAAACATTGTTTTACCAGAAGTGTTTAAACGGTGTCTAATCACCGACTAGGGAACAATAGTAAGTTAGACCTGGTCAAAGGTAGGTTTAAACGCTGTTTAACGATATTTTCATGGTCAACCATTATGAAAAAGTTGGACCTCTGCGCTACAGACAGTTAAAAAACTATTTTAATTGATGTAATATACACGCTCCACAAATTCGGCACCTTAGGGGAAAGATTTAACACGTAACAGCAATACGGCGATGAGGACTCAGTAAGTGACCTCATAAAAAACTGTGGATAGAGATCTTCAAAAGAGAATGCAAGAGAGTTACTGGCGATTTATTTGGTGTATCTGTATTTGCTGCATGCACAGTCATTCACAAGGTTTCAAGCGCTTTGCGAAACAAAAAGGATCATTCCTGTCATTCCTAGAGAACCTGGCTGATACCAAGAGAAAGTTTTATGATGCACACTTTTCTTGACGTCCACTTTTCACGACTATG
This sequence comes from Platygyra sinensis, assembly GCA_019787425.1. Lineage (NCBI taxonomy): Eukaryota > Metazoa > Cnidaria > Anthozoa > Scleractinia > Merulinidae > Platygyra > Platygyra sinensis. The sequence goes on along the minus strand of JAHPZR010021154.1, from coordinate 5,157 downwards.
TAAGTCATGGTCCTTTTTAGACTGGAGTTTCAGCGGCCTCCAGCATCCTTGAACTGAGCTGACTGAGGTCGCACTTGATACTATTAGGTTTCAGGGAGTTAAATAAGTTGAAATTTCCACTCATGCCTTCGCCTTTTTTTCCCAACTTTTTCCTGTCATGGGTAGCCTTTGCCTTCCACTTCAAGAAAGTCTCTACCCAATTCAGCCAATAAAAGTTTTCCTTGTTCACTGAAATTTGTTCGACTTGTTTTAGAAGCCATCTTGCAGAGAAATAGCCACTATCTGGAAATTGGCATATGAAGTAACTCTGCAGACAATACATTTCTTTGTGAGACATGGTTTAGCCATTGACTTGAGAAAACACAGTTCAATCGCGTTTCAATAATGAATTTTAAACATCGTTTAGCCGTTATTTATAGAGACAACGTCTAAACCGCAGCTCAACCCTAAGCTATGGTTAACATAGACTTCGTTTAAATAATCGGCCCCCAGAGTTTAAACTGCGTCGTTGGGCAAGGATGTTGGTAAGGAACTTTAAATTCCTTGCCCGTCACATCAAACATTCTCAGTGCAAGTAATGAGAGGGTCCGACTATTATTTGAAAGATATTATTTTGTCCCAATTTTACACTGTAAAGTCTGTAAGAATTATTTTCGTCAATGTGTTTCTTCAAATTATTTCAATAACGTCATTAGCAGTTAACTCGCTCAAAACTTACGGGCTCCACGTGCATACACGTATGCGTGTGTTGCTTATGCCGCTTTTACAGGCTTTTACCAAGTAGAAAAGTGTTCTATTCATACAGTAGTGAAGAAAATCATTAGGGAGTTTTAGCAATGATGACGGCGACGGCGGGGAGGACGCTTTGTAAAAAGTGAATTTATATGTTACCTTTGAGTGTCGTAACTCTGAAAATCTGTTCAGTACGCCTGTTGGTATAAAAATTTTCTCAAGCTGAACATGCACCGACGGCGATCATTCCCAAAAGAAGATACCAAAAATTAGCCATTGCGATTCGCGTTCTCCAAAATACGTAGAACTTTGAAATCATTTCACGCAGTTGTTTTGCCGAGGATGGCGAAGAAACGTACGGAGATTCAAAAAGCGCATGCATAGCTATTGTTTTGGCTCTGAAGGGCAATTTTGTTGAGCTGAGTATTAAGTAGAGAAAATTTCAGGTTAATTATACATATCTACGTTCCATAAGCCGTGAAAAATCGGTTCAAACGCAGTAAAGTTCCAACAAACCTTTTTTAGACTAAAACGATTTCGTTTCAGATTATGGAAGAAACTTGCTAATGCAAAATCTGATCCCATTTCAGTGCACACATCATGCTCAATTTCTGACAGCGTCTTTTCGGGGAGTTCAAGCACTGCCTCCATAATAAAAAATTCCACGTGCAGGTGCATGGCCACACTGTTTATCAGTCTTCCAATGGTATTTGCTTTCACTTGTCCAAAATTTAAAACTTTTGAGACATATCATTTGATTGTTTTTGGTGACATCCTCAAAGCAGCTGCTACTTCACCTACTTGATATCCTAAAATTTCTTTCATCCAAATGGCTCGCCATCGTAAATCTTCACTGTGCGGGCGAGGCATAGCTGGTTTTGATGAATTTATTTAGAAAAAAAATCCCACATAACCTTACGGTCCTGTCTTCTAGCTTTATGCTTTGATCTGACAACGTTAATTGAAATAGCTGTATATATATATATTATAAGCTTAAAATAGCTTCAAATTCAAAGTTGAATTTTTTGCCTCGAGGGCTGCTGTGTATTTTCAGTCCGATCCCACAGATTATGATGAGAATACTGACAGTATCATCAATCATGTTTGTGAATTGAATTTCGCTTAGCTTTTTCAACCATGCAGTTAGATCTGTTTGTAAATGCATACTTCAAGCTTTTGTGCTTCAATAACTGCAACAAAAACACCCAACAGCATGTGATTAAAATCAGATGGTCAGATTTGTTCAGTTTCACCATATTAAAAAATGCTACATGTAAGTTAATAATAATAAAACGTTACATACAAAACAAATAAAACTCACTGGTAATACATAATAACAATAAGAAGAAACTTGTTGTATATGTAATTTAGCATTCCACAAGCATATGCATGATACCTTTTTCCTTAGAGAACCTGAGAGAATAATCATAAAATTAAGTTATAATCATGAAATATAATCAAAGAATTAAGGTGGCTCGATAGTCTAAAAATGGTCATTTTTACAACATTTTTGCTAACATATCTGATAAAATCTGGTCAATTATTTTACACCAAAGCATTTACTAGCCCTGAGTGATTGGTTTGCAACACATCCTAGAAGGATTCCTCAAATTCCACAGGAGCCACACCCATTTTGCTGACCACACCCATTTCCGAAGGTCTAGAATTAGGTTATTCCCAAACACAATATCTCTGCTTTCCTTTATGCTGGAGACTTGAAATTTGCTCAACTTGTAACTTGTTGTCAGGGCTATGCAATGACCTACTTTTATAAAGAAACTGCACTTTGATCTTGAGTTAGAGCTTCCCTTTGAACATGGAAAAATCATGCATAATCACGGAAAGTAAAAAATCAGTTAGTCCTGATAGGGTGCTCAAATCCCTATAAAAGTAGGTCATTGCATAGATCTATTTATAGTAAACAAGCTGTGAAAATTTCATTGAAGTATCTTAAATAGTTTTCGAGATATTGTGTTTACCGTGATTGCACACGCTCAAAAAATGACGAGAGAAAATAGCAATTAAAGTTAAAGTCCTAGAAAGCTCCAGCTTCATACAATGGTTCTCCTTCAAGTGCTTCCAAATGGTCACTGTAGCCCTTCTTATAGTTTCTAATTTTTTTCCTTCTCTCTTTGGACTTTTCTGAGCTCTTTCGGCGAGCATGGCGCTGTCTGGTATAGTCTTGCTTTTTACATGCTTGTTTGCAATGTAGTCCAGGTGCAATTCCCAGCTCTTTGAGAACACACATGATCGAAATGGCACCATCATTATAGTGTGACACTGCAAGATAAGCAGCAAGCTCAACAGTTGGTAGGCCAGAATGTGTTTCTTTAGTTGCACGTTGCCAGATAAGTGCAGTTATGGCCTCATTTCTGTTCTGCGTGCCACCATGAAGACAGCGTTGCAACAGATCTTCGTCACTTAGGGCTTCAAAGACTGGGTAAATTGCATTGGCAACAGCACTAGGCAAGGGATGTGTATGTTCATAGTCTGAGGTTTCCTTTGCCAAGTCCCTCTGAAACCCACACCATGAATGTTCTCCAGGGGGGCACAAATCGTGGTCTGGGTTTTCATCTGTTGATTTTGTGTGGTGCCATATAGCCATGACAGCATCCTGCATTGACTGGATATCATGGGTGTTGTTACGTATGGCCCTCCCATAATAGACCTGGAGTTGATCTATTTTGCTCTTTGTAAGCCTTCCAGTGCCACCGATTGGTTTGCCATCTTCAAGACGAGATTGGCCCATTCGCTTTTTCAATGAACGAAGACGTGAGCCCAGACGTTTCTGGACATGCCCAACACATTCCAATTTTGAGACATCTTTCTCACCATAAACAACTTCTTGAACAATGAGCTTATGGGCCTTGCTGTCACCATCTCCTAGGAAATCAGTGTAACGTAGGGAGTACTGTTCAACTGACCGTTGAAATATGGCTAGCAGCCCAGAGGCATCCATTGAGCCAGATGACCCAGGTGGTTAGCATGGCAAAGATGTTGGTGACCCTCCCACCAATCTTCAAATTCCTGTGTCCCCTCTTTGTTCCTCCACACTATGCACTCCCTGCACTCTTTGGACATAAGCTCAATGTCGATTGCCTTTCCAGTAACCGTCGACATGGCTGTTACTATTCCAAAGATGGATGAATATCCCCTCCGTCTCCATGTTCCATCCCCTGAAATCCCTATGTCAAAAACACCATCCTCATCTGGTTCATAAAATGGTTTTACATTTTCAACAGCAGATCTCATACTTTGCTGGCAAACATTTTGAGCAGCTTTTCTTACAGCATCAACACTATCTCTATATGAGTTCTCATTCATAGGAGGAGGCATGTTCATAACAGCAGTGAATTTGACAAGGCCTTGGTGCCCAACACCAATGTTTCTGGATGCAAGAACTATTCTGCGATTGACCTCAAATGCCTGAGAGGTTCCAACTTTCGAAGAAGAGTAAAATTTCTCGAAAAACTTACACTTTTTCCCGGTGCACTTGATAAACAGTGCAGAAGCAAATCCCATCTTTCCATCGCAATCTTCATCTAACTCCACGTGGTTCTTCTTGCACATCAGGCAAAGCAGTAATCGAAAGATTGGGCTGAGAACTGCCATGTCTATAAAACGAAAACCTTGTATTGCAGCTGAATCATCCTCGCTTGAAGAAGTTTCAGTTTCAAGCTTCGTGTTGGAGAGTTCATGTGGTTTTCTTGGCAAAACATGCGAGGATAAGTTATCCGATGATGACGGCAGGGTGTCTGTTTCGTCGAGTCGGTCGAGGTCAGATTCGTCACTTTCCTCGATAGATTCCTGTTCCACAAGCGCTTCTTTTACCTCCAAATTCTTTTGCCTGGTATATTTATTCCCAGTAAACTTTCTTTTCTTCGATCTACCACTTCTAAATTTCTTCTTCGGAGGCATTTCTCTTCGATAACTTTCCAATGAATCGTAAACAATGCGAGCACGTTTTTTCTCCTTCGCTATTTCATGTAAGTTGCCTGAAATTTCCTTGATAACTGGCCAGACTACTTCCCAGGCCCCCTGAATGTATTCTGGTAGCTCATATGCGATTTTCGACTGATTGTCGTGGCTTTTTCTTCAAAAAAAGACGCGTAAACAACTCCCGTTTCCATGGCAACAAGTCAGGTGCTTTTAGAAATTGCTAAAAATATTGCTGAAAAGACAGTAAAAAAGGGAAAAGCAGGTTTTCCCTTAAAGAATAAAGCCTAAAGATGCCAAAAAAATACATTTTCAAAAATACGAATTTTTTTCAAATTTTGGCCTATCGAGCAGAATAAAAATTGATTTTTGGCGGTTATAGGCTGCTGCATTGAGGGCATACATTGTTGCTCAGATTTTATTTCTCTGTTTTAAACTCATTTTTTGCGTCATATGAGGCAATGAATGAGTATCGTGGAGATCAAAATG
>JAHPZR010021153.1:0-14495 GCA_019787425.1 Platygyra sinensis | reverse complement strand
ATGAAGAATTATTTAAGCAAAAGACCACAAGTTTCTATGGTTTATAAGCTGATAAACCAGGCGGGATGTTGGTAGAACACGAGAAGAATTTGAAAGCCACGAGCCGCAAGCGAGTGCTTTACGAATTCTTCGAGTGTTCTACCAACATCCCAAGTGGTTTATCAGCCTATAACTCATAGAAAACTTGTGGTCTATTGCTTTTATATAATAACTCAGAAGGCGCGCGATTTTTCCGTGGGTTTACTGGTACAATAACCCACAGCTGATTGACCAATCAGAGTACGCGCATTGATTTGGAAGTATGTAATTACGCATTTAACTTCCATTCCAGGCCATTCACATGTAGCGAATTTGTCGATTAAAATTATAGGTGGTACTAATGCGGCGATTATGACGTCCAACGGTATATTTTCGCCTTCTTTGGCAAAGTCAGTGTCGAATATGCTTGTCTTAGACAACAGTTTTCAAAAGTCTCTGTTGCTCCGCTAGCTTTGCCTGATAAAAATGTAAATTCCCTGTACAAATAAGTTCATGTCTGGTTTAGTAACGGTATCTAATCTCTCTTCACAGATCCCTCTCGACTAGCTCCGCTCGCCTGTTATTTTTTCGCCCTTGAACCCGGACGGGAAGCCATTTCACAGGTTAAAGAAGAACGAGCTGGCAAGGATCTTCAATGCTGACTTTCTCCTTAAGTGATAACAATCATTATCCGACAGGTATAATACCGTAATTATTCGAATAAACGCCGCAGGGACAAGCAAAAATACTATTAAACGCCGCCCTCGAATAAACGCCGCCCTCAAATAAAGGCCGCAATCTTTTTCGACATTGCGGCGTTTTAATATTCGAAGCATTTATTTATAACCAATGGAAGCAGTTCAAGTACCTATCTTTAAAAACAAAAGATGACTTGCAATCTCAACCAGTCATGGAAATGTATTCCTCTCGATTGTAATGTTATTCAGTTCAAAGTGGCTACACTTCATAGCTTTTCTGCTTGGCTCTCTCTCAAAAACGTCTGCAATGCGCTATTCTGTGGTTACAGCCGAGAATCTTGCCGGTACAACTAATCCGATTTCTCTCTTTAATTTTCCAGTGACTTTCGGCGGGACAATAAATTCACAGTTGTTGTAACAAGGTTTGCAATAAACGCCGCCCCTCGAATAAACGCCGCATCTCAAGTGCCAAAAATTTAATAACACACCGCGGCGTTTATTCGAATAATTACGGTAGTAAGAAAAAAAAAATCAAAGAAAAAAAGCCATCAAATGCCTGGAAATGACACTGACATTGCAAAAAATGTGTGCCATCTATGAAAAGGTCAAAGACAGAAAGCAACAATTCGCGTAAAGAAATTTTACTACAGTAGGCCACTTACATTATTTATTAGTTTCTCTCGCAAATTTTACAGTATTAATCTTATCATTTCAGAGACGAAGTGATTTTCGTTCACTCCAAGCCTCGTTTACTCGAAATTTCAGTCTTTCAAAACGTTAACATCTTCTGTTTCAGTCTTTTAGTTTTCTTCGGTAACTCGTTCATGACGAAATATTTATTTACTAGATGTGTCCTGCAAAAGTACCTTTAGAGAAAACATTGCTTATAGTCTGACGCAAGGCTGAATAAAAGCAATTGAAACAATGTTACGTTTTACCAGTAACTTCCAAACAACTCCGCATCATCTATAGCAATAGCGAGTTTAAGGCCCCGTCCACACTAATCCGTTTTCAAAGAAAAACGGAGCTGTTTTGCTCCGTTTTCAACAAGATTTGCGTCCACACTTACCGTTTTCGTATCGTTTTCGCCCGTCCAGACTACAACGCCGTATCAGTTTGTAAACGCTTTTATACCCTCAGTGCGCATGCTCAAATGAATTCGACGCATGCGGATTTCAGTACATGGGCCCGCGAATTGGCGCCATTTTGGATATCACGGTTGAGTAGTCTGGCGCCCGATCGTGATGACGTCATCGTTTTCAGATAGCATCGTTTTCACCGTCCACACTACAAAAAAGCGTTTTCAAAAAGCATCGTTTTCAAAACGCTCCACTCTGGAAAGCGTTTTCGAATGGCTCCGTTTTCGTTGATCGTTTTCGGCGTTATAGTGTGGACGATAGCCGTATCCGGAGCAAAACAGCTCCGTTTTCGTTTGAAAACGGATTAGTGTGGACGGGGCCTAAGAAAACCACGACGGCAACGGCAATGTCGCTAAACAAAAGGTTTAACATGTTTAATGAGCAGAGCAATGGCTGAGCAATTACGCACGTGCGTTATAATTCTTGGTACATTTCTTTGTCTTCCTCTGCAAAACAACAACGTGAAATGACCAAATTCTGCGTTGTCTGAAGAACGTGAACTACGACGGCCAATTTTAAAGATCTATTTCAAAGTTATCGCTAAGTTCCAGATTTAGTTTCGTGATGGTTTTGACAGTGATAAACAAAGTAAATGGCTTACGAGTATCGCGAGATTCGTGGGTAAAATATATATTCATTTTTTAATCGACGTTGTCTTTTAGCAATATTTCCATATATAATTTTCCCTACATGAAGATAGCTTTATATTCAAACAGTTCACTTTACGCTCTCCCTACTTTTCTACACAAGAACTGTCTCTTTAGCAATTCCAGCACGTTCCCGGGTATTTCTTCATCCCCTTTCTAACAACAAGGGGCGGAGAAAACCCCCAGGAAAGACGCTTTCCCCGTCCTAAAACGAAGAGGAATCTGAGAGACGGCAATTGTGACTGTGGGACTACAAGCACTATGTAGACTTGACCGAGGTCGTTCGCGCCTGAGCAAGCAATGATATAAACTATATCCGCGGTTTATAAGAACGCGACACGCGAAATGCGTGGAAGAGAAGCGCGCGTGAACTTTTTTGAGAGGCGAAATATGTTTCCTCGACCAACGTGCAGATTCTTCCAACTTTCTTTACGTAAACGCTTTAAGGTATAAATGAGAACGACTTACAGAGTCTATTTCTCTTATGCTACAATCCAGATTATTGAAACGACACCAAGCATTGCGGCGTGGCGTTTCTTTATAGCACTGTAATTCAGACTTTTCGCGAGTAACCAACCGTACCGCTTTTTGGTTTTGTTCGATAAGAGAGCATACTGTAGTCGTAAAAATTGTGCGCTTGGATCTACAAATATTTGGCAAAACCGCAATTGTTCTACCGGTTTGTAATCCCGTTGACATGAATTTAAAATGCCTTCAAGGTTTTACTGAATTGCTTTGTGCATTCATTGTTCATTCGGGTTCTTTGACATGACAATCCCCCCGTTAAATTAGGCAAAAAGCCGCCATTTTCCCTTTTGCCAAAGTTCGTTACGTTTTCTGTACCTAAAATTTACATCTCTTAAACTAGCTTAAATTTAGCCGGTGTGAACGCGAACACTTTTAACAGTCTCTCGCCCTTGAGTACTCCTAAGAAATAATTCGAAACGCTGCACTGTAGTACTGCAGACTCAGAGAAGTCACGTGCACGTGTAGGTGAGGCAGCCGCTGTGAAATGTGATCTGGAAGATACTGGCGGGTTTCCACCTCATATGAACGTCTCTTGACTACCTTCGACTTCCCGAAAATCACTTTGTAGAGAGGCAGATGGTTTTTCTTTCTTCGTTTCCCCGTCACTACCCTTCTTTGTCTGGTCCTCGCTTGGCTCGGAAGCTTTTGTTGTGGGATCTGGTAACCCAGGCGGGAGGGGGAGGGGGATCGTCTTTAGGTCTTCCGGTCACCTGACCATAAACCGCCAGGGCCTGGGTGTAAGAAATTAATGTAAACAAGGAATCAGGTCACAAAGGAAGAAAAAAAAAACGAGAAGAAAATTCGAATCAATGGTAAAAAAAAAGATAGGTTAAGTCCGCATACGAGCCTAGTGGCCCACCAGGCCAGAGCTTATCTAGGTTTCTGTAGCATGAAGCGACTGGGAGTATTTCTACTCCCACTTGGATGGGATGCTAATCCATCACAGGGTTATCCCCCAGCATTAAATACACCTGGGTGAAGAGAAGCACCGTGAGAGTCAAGTGTCTTGCCCAAGAACACGACACAATGTCCCCGGCCAGCACTCAAACCCGGAGCGTTCACTCCAGAGTTGAACGCACTAACCATGAGGCCACCGCGCCTCCGAATCAATAGTAAGTTCTTTGAAACTGATTTCGTAATGAAAATGAGCGCTTAGGCTACAAACGAACGACATTTCGACCGATCAACGGTCATTGTCAAGTTCGGTAGAACAATAAAAATAAGAGATAAAAGTCAAAAAGCTTAATGTACATGCTATCAAAGTTGAAAAAATATAATATATATAAATTAAAATTAGAAGCTAAAACGGTGAAGAGAAACAAAAATTTCAAAGCGGTTAAACCAAAACCTGTACTAAAACTTTCACGCGTAGTCTGACACATTGTTCGTTGAGGTTTGGCTTAAACATTCTACTAAAAAGCATTTACACAGTCATGTCCCGTGGACCCTTTCCATTTGGTCTTTGAGGTGACATCCAATTGTTGACCGTTAATGTTCTTCGATTCGCTGGTGCAAGTGCCAGCACGAGTAGCCGATATAATCTGTATCGCACAGATCACACTTAAACTGATAAAAGCGCATTGTTGGTTCAAGAAAATGCAAAAAAAAGAAGAAAATGCTAAAAAGAGACAATAACAAAAAAACCAACAACAAACAACAGCGAAAACAACAACAACAACAACAAAACTCCGCGATATCACAGCCCCACTAAGATGAATAACATATTTATATCTTTGGGAAATAAGTTATAATATGTGGATGTGCTTCGTCTCAGTGCGTTATTAGCGAACACATCAAGATAGCGACACACCATTACTGTTGCAGCCACCAAGAGTCAAACTTGGTATAGTACAAACACAGTTTGATGTAAGAGCTGCCTGGCTATCAAAGCAGAACAGCCCTGGTGGCGCTAACATTTTAATCCCTGCTAGAGAAAGTTCTTTTCTAGCTCTCAACTGACACTGAAACAAACTTTATAACAATTCTCATTAATTTTAGTACGGACAACGGTGACTTTCGTACATTTACAAGTTATAATTATAGTGAAATGTGAAGACAAAGAAAAGAAATGTACAATATGAGTTTGGAGACTAAAGAAACGACAGGTTTTCGAGTTAGCCTCCAGTAATTATGTTTCTGTTAAAAGAATGAAGTATGTGCATAAAATTGGAGAAAAGGAGAATATATAGAAATATTACTCGTCTTCAGAATTTTGTTTCAGACAATAAATATAAGATGTTTCACAGAAGTTGAAGTTAGTGAGATCTTTAAGAACAGAGGCGATATCGTCCCAGAGAATAGCCACTGTGTAAGCAACTGTTTGTTTACCAGAATTGGTGCACACTTTTGATATGTATAGATTTGTCTAGATGCGTATCTGGTGAGGAATCCATGCACTTTACTGGCGTATTGAAAGAATCATGAAAACAAGCTTGGTAGAAGGCCTTTGTGCCAAGAATGCGTGAATTTCAGAGCTTGCAGTCTATAAACATTATTAAGTAAGTAGAAAGGTCTAGGATAAATAACAATGTTGTTCACTTGTTGTTGTTGTGCAAGCAGAAAACGATGTTGTTATATTATTTTAACTCACCTGCGCCTACCATAGAAGCTGCATCTCCCACATTAGCTGGCAGCACTACTGTGTTGCTTGTCTTGGCCAAGTTAGCGAAAGCGCCCACCATAAGCTCTGCAACATTGAGATAGAGGCTGCTCTTTCACCTAACTGTAAGAAGACCAGGAAATCAGTCTGAGTATCACTTGACTTGCCGCGCATGTTTTCGGCGGGCAAAACACGGATGAACTTAATTTTGTTGTTGTTTCGAACTAAGATAACGGGATTAGTTTGTAACCGATCTTGTCCTACTTGCCTTGATAGTCCCGTTGAAACGTAAATCCAACTGTTTTTATGAGGATGATCGATTCTCCCATATAAGAGAGGAACACACCATGCATCCTACATACAGCACACCTTCCTTTAACGTGTAAGAGACGATTAAAAACCGCGAGGACAAGAGATACTTTTATCACACTACAAAGCGAAAAATTACGGAGGCCAGTGATTGAAACATGCTTGAAAAGACACTCGCCTGCTGCTGCAGCGCCAGGAACTTTCTCGATTCCTTCGCTCGAGCCTTCGCTTTTGCAACGTAGCATTTGCCTCACCTGAAAAGAACGAAAGATACACATACATAGAATTAGAAATAACACTCCACTGTTCACGTGAATTTCATTTCTGTCCACCTTCCCTTTTTTGAGATCATCTTATCTTACTCTGTGTTAGTTTGTTTCGTCTTACTGTGCTATGAATAAGCACATCAAGATAGCGACAGACTCTTTTATCTTGCAGCTTTAACAGGATTTCAAAGCAGACAAGAACAGTCTGTTTGACAGATACAGTATCTCGAGCTGCGATGATTTCCGTGGCGGGCGTGCCCAGTGACATGTAAAAGGGCTGACTTTGAAAGCATTTTTTTTTTTCACAACTATAATTTTAATGAGTCTAATAACAGTCTGTCGGTCTTACCAGTATATGAAAACGGTTCAACATGTCAACTAAGCAGTTCAAGTCTGTCTGGGACCAAGTGGTCCATACTGCCATGGCTCAGCCCCAGTTTTCTGTGGCATTAAGTGGCTATGGCATTTCTACTCCCCCCTGAATGGGACACAAGTACATTGCAGGTAACTGCCAGTTTTACATATGTCCAGCACCATGGTACACCTGGGTGGAGAGAGTACTACATGTGTAGAGCAAAGTGTCTTGCTGTCTCGCCAGAGAAAACATTGCATTTCCCCAGGGCTTAACCCTTTAATGCCTAATAGTGACTTATAGATTTTACTCTGTCTAACGCCAGACGATTTTACTCGTCAAAGGGAGACCCTTGGGCACTAAAGGGTTAAACAAGAGACTCAAACTGGTGTCTAACTGACCAACTTCCAGGCAACCATATTTCCCATTAACACCCGTAATAGATTTGCCATAATTGTGATAAAAGAAACAGAACAAATAAATTTAATTTTCAATGATTTCCTGTCATCTTCTGCTTGGAAAAACTAACATAACTCAAGCTTAATAGTTCGTATTGTGTGATCGTCCGGGTGAGTGTAGTTCTGAAAAGAACTGTTGTTGGTGACTGACGGTTCGCCAACCTGAGCGAAGTCATCTCAGAGTCAGTGACTCTGCAAGATGACTTCCGCTCAGGTTGTCCGAAACCGTCAGTCACCACAACAGTTTCTTTTCCAGAACTACACTCACCCGGACGATCACACAATACGACTACTGATACTCCTGGATTCAACCATTTACTATGATACTCAAACGTTAAAGTTCTGATAGCAAATCAAGTGCATTAATTTTGATTACCATAGCGATATTGATCTCTCCATCCGTCTGGCTTCTGAAGCTACAATTTTGACTATTGTTTTCTTTCCTTCTGCAACATTAATGGCAGCTTCCCTTGGGGACCTAAAAACAACACGACACAGAAATTTACAAAACAGGGTCAAAGGTTTGTGTAGGCCTTAATAGATAGTGTAATTGGAAGTTTGTCTAGAATAGAGTACTTTTTGTGGTTAGTTTCTACTTGGCCATGGGTGCAGTCAGGAAGGTACTTGAACTGAATTGGTTGCTGGACACTTAATCTTTGACAGCACAGTTTAACAAAAGGCTGAAGACAAGGGATATTGAAAACGGTTTTCCAAATCCTCTGCCTAAGGCATGTCGTCACCTAATTGTTTTTCAAATATCTGTAACTGATGACGATGATTTGCAACGATTAAAAACATGTCTTTTCAAATAAAAAAATCACCATATTGTTGAAAAGATTTAGCAACATATTAAGTTACAACCTGCTGCAGGAACTATCACCTAGTATTTTTAGGTGGTATAATGATATGCAGAGCCCTTTTTAATCCTGTGTTTATGCCCTTACTACCAGTGTTAATGTTACTGATGATTTGTAACTAAAGTGTTTATGCTCACCTTCAGATTTGTAACACTGCAAGCACGTTTTACTTTCTTTCAAGCTTTCTAACCTAGGACAGTATACATGTACAATGGCAAAAACAAATCTATATCACCTTGGATCCATCATCATCATCATCCAAACGTTCAATTAAAGTATCAACAATACACATAAATTTCATATGCAACCTGCATTTGCCAATGGCCTCAAACCACTGAACTGGAGAGCTGACTATCACGCTAAAATAAAAACGAAAAATAAAGGAAAAAAAAAAGAGATAGAGAGACTTCCAGTAGAGTTTTGCGTAGCTTTTGATTAAACGTCTATATTTGTACACTAAATATATACCATGACGGCTTTAGTAGTTGTAGTTGATCTGAAAAAAAGTTTATGTTTCTCCAAAGCTACAGAGATTGACCTCAGACACTAACAGGTCTACTAGAGAAATTTTTTTGGCTTCTATAGTGGTACAACTGGGCTTGAAGAAACCTTGAATTCCAGCTTTGCCCTTATGACAAGTAATGTCTCAAATGCTTGCCCCAGGCTAAGTCCTTGGTTTGCTCATTTAATGAGTTAGGTGATAGACCCACGTGCCTGAATTCCTTACGCCTCTGGCAAAAAAAGACATATAAGGTACTAATGCCCAGAGGCAAATCTGCTTGGTCCTGATATTAAAAAGCATGCCGATTGCGAATTTCCGACACTTTGTTTGGATTCCATATATATTGTGTCCTTAAATTAATCAGTCTTCGGGGGGAGCTAGAAATAAAACTTACGAATTCATCAGCGGGGGCAACACATCTTACTTCCCCCTACTTCTGCAGCGTGGTTGGATGGCCTCATGACAATGGTACGGAAAAGGAAGACATTTGATAACCAGAACAAGACAAGATCATTTAGCTTCTACATAATTATGTATACGAGTCATGTGTAAGCCACAAAATTAATTAAGCTTGCGCACAATAAGGCGAAGATTGTAAGCATACATAATTTGTACAGCAAATGTGTCATACAAAGGAATGTAAAATATCAACCCAATGTGGAAATTACAAACCTATTTAAAATACCTTCTCACCTACTAGGTTCTGATTTCAATCTTTCCCGTTCTTGAAAAAAACATTATCCAAACTGAGTTTGCTGCAAAGGAAACACTAACATAAAGGCGAGTCTTACATCACTGGAAGAAAACTTTAAAAAATTGATCTTTTTAAGTCCAAAAACCAAAAGAGAAACCATGGGAGTGTGGCGTGAATGTGTTCATGCACATTGATGGTATGTATGCAGTGCTGTGAGTACTTTGTTGAGAGCAGCTCCAAATGCCTGTACCTGCCACATGCCGAAGGTAGATGTACATGGGTGTGTAACTGCCCCCCCCCCCTTCCCCAAGGAAAGAAGCTGGTCTTTGCATTCCATTCAGTTCAACAAGTTAGTTGTTCTCTGTTTTAAAGTAAAACTTTGCCTCACCTAACTTCAGACCATCAAATGGTTGTCTGTGTGCCACATGTGCTTGTAACAGCAGAACTCTGGGTCTTCCCCCTCCATACAGAAGGCCATATAATGCCATACAACATAATCATTTGTAATGTAAAATAAATTATACCCGTACATGCATATGTTGCAGTTAATTTTTGGTTTCAGTTAATTTTATAATTTTACTAGTTAGTTTTTTTCTAACTAGGTGATTTTATTTTTAACTAGTTAGTTTTCTTCTAACTAGGTGATTTTTCCACTTTTTTTTTTTTTGGGGGGGGGGGGTGTTTCTCAAAAAGAGTAACATGCTCACCACCAGCTCTAACCCTATACCAATTCCTTACCCTATTGACCCCCCTAATCCTATCCCTAACCCTATTGACCCCCTGACCCTATCCCTAGACCTAGCCCTCCCCCGCAGTTTTTTTTTTTATTATTTTGCACTCACCTGGATTTGAACTCCAAACCTCTGACTTTGAAGTCCATCTTCATCTCCACTATGCCACACAAGCAATCGTTGCAAATTTGCTCATATTTGTTGGTCTAGTAAGTTATTGGTCCCAGACTCACCCTTCCCCTTTGACACAAATTAACAGGTGTAACCTGGTTTGGAAATTTCAACCCAGTTTGAAAAATATGAACCAGTTCAAAATAACACCTAGTTAGAAAAAAAAACTAACTAGTTAAAAATAAAATCACCTGGTTAGAAAAAAAACTAAACTAGTTAAAGAAATAAACTCACCTACATGTAGTTAGAAAAAAACGAACTGGTTTAAATTATCAAAATAACTGAGCCCCAAAAAATTTAACTGCAACACATACATGTAATATAGTTCACAGGTCATTAAATTACACGGACCTCGCCAAAATCGTCTTAGCATAGCCAGAGTTTAAGTGAGACCTTAACAGTTGCAACATACATTGTAAAAAAGGTCATGAAAACTGGAGAGGACAACTGGCAAATTTTTAAGGAAAGCTTTGTAAGAAAATGAGCTATTTAAGGGAGTACCCTGAATAGTTCGAAACAATTTGTTTTCAAACTAACTAATCTGTAAGATTGCTGCATAAACAACTGTAAAAAAAAAAAAAGAATTTCTTTTTTTCCGTTTTTTCTCTGTATACTGCACAGGCTGCAGTTTCCCAATTTACCATTTAAAATTATAATCATGTGCATTAGTTCATGGACCAAATCGTTTCAATTAATTTTATTGTTGATACAGCTGCAGATTGATATTTCAGTGGCTCTCAGATCTCAGTAACTTTAATATGTGTAACAAAGCAAGTCGCACAGTTTGATGGAGGATGAAGTCTGGTGTAGATTGTCAGTTTGTTGCGTCGGCTCATGTGTTATGGCCAGAACGCCGGCAAGGATAGCGACAAACTTACTTATTTTAATTTTGCAGCCTATTGTAATCCACAAACCAGACTACATTGAAGGCCTGTTTGCCTGCAAAAAAAAAAACGGAGCTGCATTGTTTTAGGAAAGAGGTCATAGTAAAAGGAATAATTTTTCTTAACAAAATGTACAAGGTACTGCAACTTACAGTACATACATTGCACAGGTAAAAAATTTGAAGCTGTCTAAACTGGTAAGTTAACATCAAATTCATTTCCTGTGGCGCAGCATAATTTATGTTCAGTACTTTAAAAATACTTTTAATAAACACATGTATGGGATCTTGGACCGTACCCTTTACCAAACTAACCATGAGTACAACTTACAAGATTAACAAAACATGGCTTACCTGACTAGTTGCCCTCCTAGCAAATCAATCAAGTTCGTATCCCTATAGAAACTTTCACCTTTGGTATGAAAGAGGCGACTTACAGCGACCCTACCTTGAAAGGATCAACGACTCTCCAATACAAAACTCCATCAAGATGACGGAGTACCATTATTCGAAATAGTAAACAGAAAATGTATCTAGTCCAGCAAACAGTAGAGGGGGAAAAAAAATCATTTAAAAAAGTCCTGACACTGTTAGTAAGTAACAAAAATAACTAGAGTTAACACAAAGACTAAACTGGATCACTTTTTGATATTAAGGCTGTTGTTTCGAGTTCTACATTGTGTCATTACAGCCTCTATACACAATGTCCATTTGCTACGTACTTGAGGGCATCTCTTATTCTCAAATATACATGTAATTCTTTCCATCTGAACTACAAGTTCATTTTACTAGGAGCACATGTACTCAACAGCCAGTTAATATTGTTCGATATTTATTTATTTACTTATTTATTATTTGATCAGTTCACAATTTACACACAATATTAAGTAACATTGTGCTACATGTATTAAATCCTGCTACCATATACAAAAATAAGTGATCCTTGATGTACATTGTAACATGTACATAATTATGTAATTTCAGTTGTTTCATCTCGGTTGTGCCATGGTAAATCACACCAAGATAGCGACAACTTTAAACATTTTGCAGCTGACATAATCCACAAACAGTTACTTTCACATATTAGACAACTGCTTGCTGCAGGTGCTGCTAATACAAATGTAAGTTATGTTTAATCGGCAATTTTCAAGGTGTCTGTTACTCACTGCACATACATGTCATGTACTTTTTCGTCAATCAAGTAGATGTGAAATGTGCTTAGTAAAATCTCTCTGCATGGTCATTAATACTTGCATACATGTCCATTGGCAACAAGTTTTGTTTTCTTACCTAGTGTGCTGGCAGATTGGTGAAGGGGATTTCAATGGCAACTTCCTTTAAGCTCTGTACATATTTAATATCATCAATAACTGGGAAGAAGAATGGCTAGGACCCTGGTAATGGGGAGCAATAAATTTTATTAGTCAAATATTTATGGCCATAGAATGTAGCAGATGCTTCAGTGCCGGGTCACTTCTATTGGGAAGCTAACACATGCAATCAGGCGCTCTTCTTTTGGCAAAAGGAATAAAAGATTGCCCAATGGCAATTTACTCCACAAGTTATTTGCCACCCCATTGTTGCCAACCTGTTCACAGCCTATTGTTCTTGGTGTCATGCGCTACATGTGAGCCATCAGAGTGGGCTGGAATACTACTGAGAATCAGATTTTGTACAAGTAAACATTGAAAAGGCTGTGAGCCCAAAAGCATATTGATCAGTGTTTAAAAAAAATAAATGTTCAAGATTTTTTAAAATGATATTTGGTTACTTACTGGTTCTAAAATTCTGTTGTAAATTTAGCCAAACCGGTCAATAACCCAAGTCCTCTTGTTGAGGTAAACAAATTTTATTACCTAAAAAAGAAAGTAAATCATATGCTTGAGATGGCATTTCAGAATCAATAAATAATTTGTACAAGTTAAAAAAGAAAGGGGTTTTTGTAAAAACCCCAATTGAATGGCGACTATGCCAGATAGGAAAATGGAGGAAATGAAAGGCGATGAGAAGCTGAAGATGGAGAGGAAGAAAATGAGGATGAGATTAAGGAGGATGATAAAAGTCACAGTAATCTATGGTATAATAATTATTATTATTCAAATTTCATACACTGTATGAATTCCGATCTTCTGATTGGTTGATTTGTGCCACGTGACACTGGGTTATGACGAAACAACCGCCTTGACGTCATTATCGTGGTGTAATAGCCGTGGTGTAAATTCAATACACCATTGTCATTACACCATAGCTTCGGCTGACTCAAAGTTTGACGATTTTTGTTTGCAGTGTATTCTATTTGAATAATAAAAATGTTAACACACTCATTGCTCGTGAATTATCCGGATTTACCTGCACTCGTTCACTAACAATGAACTCGAAATTTTCAATACTGCACGAGGCCGCTGAGTGCGGTATTGAAATTTCTCGTTCATTGTTAGTGAACTCGTGCGGGTAAATCCCGATAATTCACTCGCTGAGTGCGTTAACCTGTAATTAATGGAATTTTGTAGATTTATGGAAGGATAGTATAGGATGATTTTTGATCCAAGGTCAGTGGGTAGATTAAGGGATGGAAGCCTACCTTACTAAAGTTTTTTTTTAAGACCAACAGAAGGTACGCAAACATGCATATAACATCACACCTTTGACTGTAGCTTTTATCAAATCAGGTGTACAGGAAGTAAATCACATGAAGGATATCAGATTTATTTTCAATGATATCAGATATTTGTTAGCCCAAATGTTCATGGGAATTAGGTGGTCAAAAATATACTTAACCATCAAAACACAGTCGGACATTCAATTCCACTTACTGTATTCACAGGTAATTTTTTCTTAGTCCTGCCATAACTAGTATATGCCATTGTTCTGACGGCAAACCTTGGAGGCTGAAGACCCTACAATTTGACAAAAACATTTCTCATAGACTTACTTACAAACTCATGATTGAACAATACACATCTTGTCTTGATACTCAAAACACACCACGGGTTTAATTTGGGACCATGGAATGTTTGAAATGCCCTTGGAAATCCTTAGAGTGCCCATAAAAATTCTTGAAGGACTCTAGATAAGATCTGGCCCAGGGTGAAAATCTTGTGACCATATTGGAAAACTATGGCAGGTTTGTGAGGGATTTCATTAACATTTCAAGCCATAAGACAACTGGTTTACAAAAGTGGTCAAAACATTTTGAACTTCAAACTTCTCTGTAGAGGGTCATACAGGTATTCTCATGATGTGCGATTAACTGAGTTTGTTTTCCATGAAACCTGCATTTAGGAAATTACCGGTATTCTTTGTGACACATGACCTGAAGGTTTTGCGTGGCCCATAAAGAACCTGAGTCTTTAAAAGATGTTTGTGATTTAACCAGTCTTTTCTATGTGATTTTGAGATGCAAGTCCTCCAAATCATAAGAGTCATCTATTGAGGGTAGCTCAGGTATGTGATTTGTAATGTGTAGTTCCAGAAAATATCCATACCCCCACCATGGAGGGAATTGGAAATTCTGAAGGGGAGGGGGATCAAAGACCTAGGCAATTCCAGAGGGGAGAGGGTTGTATGATCGAGTTAGTTTCCAGAGGGATTTCAGAGGTCCTTTGATTCAATACGGATTCGAGTGTTGATCAAGCTGTTCAAA
>JAHPZR010021152.1:27500-35226 GCA_019787425.1 Platygyra sinensis | reverse complement strand
TTTTCGAAACCGAACAGTTTTCGAAGTCTCTGGCTCGGATTTTGTTAAAAGTTTCAAGTCTCGGTCTCGGATTTGCAAACAAGGGTCTCGGCGTCTCAGCGAGTTTCGGATTTTAGCATTCGCCACCCCTAAGACAGAACCAGAATATAGCCATAAGTTGAAGAGCTATAACTGATAACTGATCTTAGTGTGAAGGCATAGAATAACTTGTTTCATGTCTGATTCCAGTCCTACTTAAAGAATCGGATGTGCCCATGGTTCACGCGTGCATTTTTTTTTTTTTTTTTTGACAGGTAACCACTTTTCGTGACTTGAAAACTAATAAGTGAGTTTCGGATTCTGCCCTGTGGATTCCAGCACTTAAGAAATTAAGTGGACAAAGGTAAATTTATGCTTAAGTGGTTTGATTTTCAAGTGCTCTCATTATAGTAGAAGCAAAGTATAAAGACAGAACCAGAATTTAGCCATAAGGTGAGGAGTTAACTGATAACTGATCTTAGTGTGAAGAGCATTTGTTTTGGAAATGCAATATCTCTTGAGATCTCTCCAAGTACGTGAGCATAACTTGCACTATATGCCCAATCGGCTTTCCGCTTTCAGCAGGAATCAATAATTGGCGTTTATTTTGACAATAGGTCACGTAGTTACCTTCATTCCAGAATCTGATTGGATTCCAGAGTAAAAAAAAACAACAAATTTTCAGCTGAGTGATGCTAATAAAGTCAATAAAAAAGTACACATATTGTGATGTTTTAGCTCAATACTAAGAGCGATGTAGCCGGACTCAACTATAAATCGCAGAGTATTGTGAAAATAAATAAGGGAACAAATGATTAATTGATCATCGTGAAAAAACTCGTTGCACAAACAGATAATAGTTCTAAATATCTTTCGCGAAAATTTACGTGATCACCAGGACGTATACAGAAGCATTAGTGGGCGGTTTTAACAGGAAACCACTTTTACAATCTACATACTTTTATTTTGGATACCAGTCAGTTTCAATTGTCTACGACCCTGGGTGTGACCAAGGTCAATAGGATTTTGAAGTGTTTTGTTTTTGTCAATCAGGCATAAATATAATCAAAAAGCCCTGTTTCACGAGCACGACCAGGGTTAACGTGTTGGCGTTTGAGGACGAACACAGCCTGAGAAACGACAAAATGGAATCGAAGCGTAGACGACTGGCTCCCGTACAGCAGACAAACTCCAAACCATCTGCCGTAGTACCCTGGCTACCTATCAAGACCACATTCTGTAAGCAACTTCCTTTGAGCGGAGAAGGAGTCGTTTCAGTTAACATCAAGAGACGTACAACGTTTGCGATCCGTATCCGACCGGCACCGCAACCGACATGTGATAACAAAATGCAGACAGAGGAGGAGGCAGACGAGGAGGGATATGTCGAGGTCGAAATAAGCACAAGAGAAGCGATCTTGAAAGCTAAAAGACCATACTTTGACGTCGAAACGGGACCGCACACTGAACCAAGCGGAGGTCTAGAAGAAGGAAAAAAAGTTTCCTACTGGTTCAGTTTCAATCGTAACGACAGGATCCTGAAGTATGGCAAGGGATACATCATGGAACAAACCACTTTGTTGACGCGAAACTTTCCTTTTCCAAAAACAGAAGAAGATCCGGATCCATGGGAATTCATCTTTCGTCCAGACACAACTAAACAGATTGTCATCAAGGATGTGGAGGGAACTGATGTCCTGGCAATGCTTGAAGATCCAAAACAGTGTGCAAAGTTGTTCTGTTTGTCACAGGTTGACATGCATGATCAGGCTACACAAGCTTTTCGCTCTATTTGCCAAGCTGATCAAATAAAGCTACAATCACTCGTCGACGTGGAAAAGAAGGTATCGTTTTATCCTCATCCTCTAACGTACAACTGGTCTCCGCTCGTTCTCGACAGTTCCAAAGCAACGCTTGACATACTGTCTACCAATCACTTCACGATGTCAGCGAGCCTGCCAGCCACTTGCCGAGAATTGTACGAAAATGTTGGCTCCCCAGGAGTAGCCCTAGATTGGCCCTACAGCAATCCCAGACTCTCCGACGCAATCAACTACAGCATCAACACGGAGGGCAAAATCCTTTACAACAAGCTAAAGGAAAAGAAGGCAAGAGGTGACTTTCGATATCTGAGAGTGACCGTGGGAACCGCTCGCGGCTCCTCGCCAGGAATCCCGTACGTTTTAGAAATCTGGCCGGCGAAATCCAAGAGCCCAATCCATAACCATGGCAACGCCTTCGCCGTGATAAAAGTTCTGTATGGAGCGATAAAAATTACAATTTACAACAAAACGTGGGATCGCGAGAAAACCCAAGAAGAGCTGATGAATTTCACGGCAATCCAAGGTGATGTAACCTGGATCTCTCCCAACTGGTTCCAAACGCACAAGCTGAAAAATGAGTCGGATCAGCTGTTCTGTGCAACCATTCAGTGCTACAAGTACGGCCAAGACGACGAGCTAATGTGGCCATATTTCGATTACTTGGATGGCAAAACCGTGAAGGAGTTCCTGCCGGACAGTGATTTTGAGTTCAAGAAAATGCGAGAAGATTTACTCCAAGAGTATCGGGATGACCATCCTGATTCACAGTAGACTTCATTTCTTCTATCCTGCCCGTGACGTCATTAGGACTTTTATTATTCGGGACTTGAAGATTACCCCGGCTAGATATTGTAAAAGTAAATTTTATAGAAGGTTAATTTGATATTGTAGAAGTAAATTTTCTAGTGCTGTGTTCGTTACGAAATTTTCCAGAGAACTTCTTCCATCATTCCTAGCTAGTTTGTTAAACCAGCCATAACATTGTCAACATTCCGTGTACTTCAGTTGCCTTGTTTATCTTTCCAGTTAGTTGTAGAAAACGAACCATGAAACTCCGCTGGTGTATTTCAGTTAGTTCGGTCATTTTTTAATAATTGTTAGCAAACAAACTATGAAATTTCGCTTCAATAACTTCTTAGTTAGTTTCAGCAAGAAAGCCATGAAATTCTGCTTGTGCTTTATATAAACCTTTCCGGTGAGGTCGAAAATTGTGAATAGTGCGAGAGCCAAAAAGTCAGTTAAACAGAAAATTCTTTTGTTTTAAGAACAATCGTTCAATAACTGAAGTTAATGTTGTAGACGGTAAATATTTTTAAAGTTTTGATTAGTCTTCCGGTGAGTCCTGTCTTTTCTAACAAATTAGATAACCAAGGAACCGACAAGGTCTGCATGGCGTAGTAGAGCGGTTTTCATTTGAGTGTTGTAAAGTAATTGGTTTTGCACTTTCTACGCTACATGACTGGCTTAAAAAATTCGCGCCACTTTTTTATCCAATCAGAAGTAAAACCCAAAACCAATCGTGAAACGTTCGCATGCATTTTCCCGCGCTTTGCGTCAGCTATCTGTAATTACTTCGAGTTTTGATTGGTTCACTGTGTTGTCTATGTTCTTTGTGATTGGCTTGAGTAATTACTTTGGTTTTGGTTTTACGACATTCAATTGCAAACCGCTCTAAATTGTTCCGGCGGCCAGACGTTCCCGAACATTTCCCGAAGATTTCCGAAGACTTTCGAGGAAGACGCGAAGATGTTTTGATCACACACCAACGAATTTAAGTACAATTTAAGGTGGCTCAAAACAGTTTCCAGTACTTTTCAAGACTTAAAGTTTGATGGGTCATTATAACCACTCCATACTGGTTGACACCAAAATCATGGTATCAACAAACTGCCCAATCATCGGCGAACAAGTTGCTGTTAAATTTGTGGCACAATAGGTTACCATAGCAACATCATGACCAGCTAAAAACACCCTTAATTTTAGCTTTAAGCGCTTATAAGTCAAAAACGAACTCGGTGACCCCCATTTTTTATTATCGAAATGTAATTAGCATGATGAAATGCAACTTTTTGCAGAGTTTAAAAAAATTCTGCGAAGGGGGTTCATTGCAGGGGTTTACCACAAGCTACCCGGATAAACATTACGCGTTCTTCAAAGAGGAACCCAAGCTGTGAAGCCGTCGGACACTCTAAAGGCTCGTTTACACAGGCGATTTTTGTCGCGGCAACTCGATGCAATTTTTAGCGCGATAAAACTTCATCGCACGTGTAAACCAGGTGTGATTTTCAGTACTATTTGTCGCCGCGATATCACAGGGGTTTCGAACATGTTTGAAACTTGTTGCAAGTTTAGCGCGACAAAAATTGCATCGAGTTGCCGCGACAAAAATCGCCTGTGTAAACGGGCCTTAAACAGACCTGCAGAACACCCCGAGTTGCCCCAACATTGACATAAACCATTTTTTTAACAACTTGTTTTTTGTTCTTTATCTCAGTCTTGGTTAAGAGACCTTTTTTTATTTTCCTAAGGGCCGATTTACACGATACGACTTTGACGCATGTGACAAGCTTACGACAGGCCTACGATATGACTTGGGACCATTTACACGCGTACGACATTTTCACTTACAAAATTAAATATGCAAAAGTTTGCACCGTGATTTACTGAGCGAAAAAGTTCTAACAAACGTAAACAAATATTTTAGCTGTCCTGCGCTTTGAAAAAACTTTCGAACGAGATGTTTTTCGCTTTAATCCGTTCCGTACTTTTCGAGAAACGACTTCATGTGAACCAGTCAACAACTACTTCGTCCGCCATTTTGACGCAAGGAAACTTCTCCTTTGTCCCCTACTCAGTAGAAGTTTGTCACAAAATACATTTTTTAACATCCTACGACAATTTTTTTGACGTACACAACAGTCGTAAGCGAGTTGTTGGTTTGATTTACACGAAACAATTCATGTCGTAGGCCTGTCGTAAGCTTGTCGTATGCGACAAAATCGTGCCGTGTAAATCGGCCTTAAAATTGTTTGCAGTTCTTTTGAGACCAATGTTACTGACTACGTTAAAACTGACTTTGAAAGGGAAATCCTGTGTAAAAAGGGGCTTGCCTGGCCATTCATTTAACCATCCTGTTGTTAGCTATTCAGTTCGTCTGAGCCGAGAAGGGACCTTAAGTGAAATGCACTAAAAAAAAATAATAATAATAATAAAAACATGTTTATGTAGAGAAGGAAAAAGAACCAGTAAAGAACCTGTTCGGCACAAAATTGTAACGAGTCCCTATTTGCAAAACACGGCCGAAAACGAAGTTGAATGTGGAAAAAATAATAGTTGCAGTGTGTTGGTACATGAAATAAGCTACAGCTGTAGAGGAACGAGAGCAGGGTGTGTATCACACGCTGATACTCTAATTGTTAGAGCACCATTAAGTACGCTTTCAAGTTTAATATGAACAAAATTTAGAACCTATCTTCCAGTAGGCACCAAATAAATATGCAGATCATATATTGTTAGGGTAATTTCGAAAAATCAAGTTCCTTACACACAGTTTGTTTACTGGGCACCTTAAGGGCGTTAAATGAAGGAAGTGGCAGTCCTTTCCCAGGGCAGTTAGGAGATTCGGGACACCAAAAAGCTGCCCATTACAGGCTTAGTAACCAGACAGACCCAAAACTAACCGAATGGGGACATTTTAGCTGCGGGGTGGACGAGGGTAGAGGTAGAAAGAGGGGTAAGGAGACTAAGTGACAGAAATTATGAAAGGTTTACGTAAGATTGAATGAAATGTGATATTTGAGATTTGGCCCTGAAGTTTTGTGGATGCATCGTATTACGAAATAATTTTAAAAACCCCTTTTAAATGAGAATCTATTGTTCTCAATTCTCATTTTTTCCTTTTCTGTTTCTTGTCTTTTCCAACAATTGGCTGACTAGATACTGCGCCGTTTTCTGTTGAAGTTCTTTCGTCTTCTATGTGTTTATGTGTCTCTCGTTTTCTTTTCGAGCTTTTATTTTTTGGTTCCTTTAAGCTAGCACACCTGAAAGACATGAAAGTATGAATGAATGTAAGTATGTTATGGAATGAACAACAATTTACTAAATGTATAACTTTTGTCTCGAATGTTATAATTATTCTTTTATTGTGTGTGTTATTTTTTTTGTATTGTTTACTGTTAGTGTTATAGTCGTCTTTTAATTAGTTACTCAAGGATTATGAATTTAAAAGAAAGTTTGTACATGGATCGATTATAATAAATCTTAGCTTCTATAATTGAAATTGTAACTCTTTTTTTAGTTACTTGTCCTCAACAAGCTTTCACATCTCTGAAGTTATTATTATTAAAAGTATTGAATTATAATAATGAAAGGCTTTCAAAGTCTCATATGCCTCGACACTCATACAGTGCTATATAAGTGTTTATTATTCATTCAAGATATTTCCCCGTTTCTGATTGGTTACAACCACACGCACAATTCACCATAACCAGCTGCTGTTGACCAAATATTGAACCAATGACGTCAAAAGTGCAACCCGCTGCAAATTATGAACCGATGACGTCAAAATGACGTCCAAAGTGCAGCCCGCTGCAGATTATTGAACCGTTGATCGAGAAAACCCGTGGACGAGATTGTGTTACTTTTGGTGAGCGCAAAAACAAGGAGCGAAATGGCGAGACTCCTTTAAGAACGAAGAAATATTTTGAATGAATAATAAAGCAATTATTGAATTCGGCTTTCGTAGGATATGAAGAATTCTGCAGTCTTGGAGGGTGTTATCCACCTCGGCTTTCGGCCTCTGTGGATAACACCCTCCTTGATCTGCAGAATTCGTCATATCCTACTCAGCCTCATTCAATAATGGGAAAGTTGAGTATAACACCGTCAAGTGCACGATGGCTTTCCTGTATTCTGATTGGCTGTAGGTTTTTACGGTATGGTATAAACAATTATGTACAAGTACGCATATAATCGTGGTAGATCAAAATATACACTCTCCCAATTTTCATTTCAAAACACTTATCCTGAGAGCAATAATTACTAACCCTGACAAATTAGAGAGTATCGTGCTACAGACACCCTTAAGGTCAGGTGACCTTTTCGCTAACGAACTCTCTCGGATTAGTGTCACTCCTTCTTTAAGTTGATCTGTCTGTAATAACGCTGAGGCCTGAAGGAGAATGAAACGACTGCATTAAGACACTTATCTACTACAACCTAAATTAAATTAAACTTCAAACAAACAAGAAAGCGCACAAGAGACGGAATCATGGCTTTTTCTATTCGACTAAAAATTCATGGTTTTTTTAAACCGGAAATTTCCTTTCCATTTAAGTTTGCTCCCGGAACTTCCCAAATTTTCAGTTCAATGTTTCGCATTTCTCAAAATCGACAATTCTCTGAGTTTCCGGTAACTTTCCCCATTACGGAGGATTCCATATCTCTTTTGCCTCCATTTGGAAAGTTCAGGAATTTAAGCTAGAATGCAAAGGACCCAGTTATGCAATTAACGGAAACCCCAGACGAAAGATGGATTTAATACGGGAGCTACTCATGGCGATCAATAAAAAGAGAGCATATCGGATTCTTGTGAAGGTGTGAAACCTTGGAGCCGACTGGCTCATAGTTGCCGGAGCTTATCCCGGTTTCTGTAGCATGAGCGCACTAACCATGAGGCCACCCCGCTTCCCTATGGGACTCGTATTTCATACAAATAGTAGGAAATGCCGGCGTTACTTATTGAATTGTTTTCTTTACTAAGTTCCGTTAGCAACACGGTTTATTCTCTAAAGCAACTAGTTAACCCAAGAAATGTACGTGGAAATTTTGCAAAAATTAAGTGATATTCTTACCTGCCCTGTATGTTTTACTTCATTAATGAACTT
>JAHPZR010021152.1:0-20000 GCA_019787425.1 Platygyra sinensis | reverse complement strand
CGCGTGAATTTCTGCAGTTATCGTAAAAATAAAGTTTGCATAATCTGACCACCCAACAACTTGCCTTTGCAATTCTTTTTTTTTTTCTTTTTTTTTTATTTACCACAAAATACAAATAACGATAAAGCAAGACAGTTACAAAAACGCAAATGAAAGTGTCAAGGAAGCCCAAAAAGAAACCATGAGGCTTATAGACATTGGCCTCCCTCAGAGTAAATATAAAGTTTACAGTAACAGTAAGGACAGGATCGAAAGTAAAATACACTAAAGGCAAGTATAAATTAACTAATTACATAGACTGAGTTAACAAGTTAAAAATTACCAACAGAACTTCCCTGGAGTTGAACGTCGGCACAAATTGAGAACACTACACGACCAGCGGTAACGTTTAGATATACTTAGCATTCTTACAACTACACAAAAGACATGCGTGCGGTTGGCAGTAGGAATACTGTGCTTATTGTAGTTCTTAATCGTGCCTTGTTTTGAAAGGTTCGTTAATGAGGGGGAACCAACAATAACTGGACAGCAACTGAGAATTTTGACAAGGATGGAGACATATGGAACGCCAGAACTGTCTTATGATACTTATTTTTATTATATTGGGTGGTTATGTCATTATATATGGTAGTTATGTTATTATATTCGGTGATTAACTCATTATACTCGGTGCTTATTGCATTATACTCGGTGCTTATGTCTTTATATGCGGTGCTTTTTCCATTATATTCGGTGCTTATTCCATTATATTCGGTGCTTATTCCATTATATTCGGAGCTTCCTTCGTTATATTCGGTGCTTTTTTCATTATGTTCGGTGCTTTCTTCATTATATTCGGTTCAAACTTTGTTTGGTGCTTACTTCATTATACTCGGTGCTTACTTCATTATATTCGGTGCTTACTTCATTATATTCGGTGCTCACTTCATTCGGTGCTTTCGTCGTTATGATCGTCACCAGTCTTCCAATAGGTCAGTATAAAATATGGACTACGGACTACGGACTCTGGACTACGGACTACGGACTGGAATAAAACACGGACTCAGGTATAAAACGCGGACTAAGCATTACGAACTGGGTATAAAAAACGGACCCGGGTATAAAACGCTGACTGAGCATTACGGACTCGGTATGAAACACGAAGAAAGGTGCTACATTGAATTCTCGCACGAACGTTTTCATAAATAGAAGCTACCTGTAATTTATTATAGAAGTCTCATTTCCCGAAAGTGCCCGCTCATACAGGTTCAGCCATACTCGATTGCCTAAAAAAAAATAGAAGACACTGAAAGTCACAAAATTGACGAGCTGTATGAATTTTCGAATGTTTCAAGCCATGATTAAATGTTTTGAAAGATCAACAGTCGAGAGAATTGAGAATTCGAACGAATGTCCCGCTTTATGTATAAAATAAATACACATAAATATGGCCATGAAATGAGGAACAAAAAGTTGATAAATAAAAGAAACGACATTACACAAGGATTGTTTTCTACTTTCCCAGCCATGCAGCATCATGCAGATACTTTTTTTTCTCTTTTTGGTACCTTTTTTTATCTTAGAAGTTTAAAACAATGTGCTCTGTGGAGTCACTATACCACAAGGACAGCAACATGTTTCGTCCGCTCAGCAAAGTTAAGCCCTGCTCGGCGAGGATAGTACTTGGGTGGGTGACGAAATACGAATACCCTGTGTTGTAAGAACTTTTCTTTTTTCCCCTACTTTTTCCAAGGCAATATTAAGGAGTACAGAGCTGCTATCCTTGTGTAATGTCGTTTCTTTTATTTATCAACTTTTTGTTCCTCATTTCATGGCCATATTTATGTGTATCTATTTTATACATAAAGCGGGACATTCGTTCGAATTCTCCTCAATTCTCTCGACTGTTGATCTTTCAAAGCATTTAATCATGGCCTGAAACTTTCGAAAATTCATACAGCTCGTCAATTTTGTGACTTTCAGTGTCTTCTATTTTTTTTAGGCAATCGAGTATGGCTGAACCTGTATGAGCGGGCACTTTCGGGAAATGAGACTTCTATAATAAATTACAGGTAGCTTCTATTTATGAAAACGTTCGTGCGAGAATTTATTCAATGTAGCACCTTTCTTCGTGTTTAATGCTCAGTCAGCGTTTTATACCCGGGTCCGTTTTTTATACCCAGTCCGTAATGCTTAGTCCGCGTTTTATACCTGAGTCCGTGTTTTATTCCAGTCCGTAGTCCGTAGTCCGTAGTCCGTAGTCCATGTTTTATACTGACCTATTGGAAGACTGGTGACGATCATAACGACGAAAGCACCGAATATAATGAAGTAAGCACCGAGTATAATGAAGTAAGCACCAAACAAAGTTTGAACCGAATATGAAGAAAGCACCGAACATAATGAAAAAAGCACCAAATATAACGAAGGAAGCACCCAATATAAATAATAATAATAATAATAAGCACCAAATATAATGGAATAAACACCGAATATAATGGAATAAGCACCACATATAAAGACATAAGCACCGAGTATAATGCAATAAGCACCGAGTATAATGAGTTAATCACCGAATATAATAACATAACTACCATATATAATGACATAACCACCCAATATAATAAAAATAAGTATCATAAGACAGTTCTGGCGTTCCATAGAGACTGATATATATATATGTTCACTAAAAACGGTAAGGGGCAATTTTTGTTATCAATGATCTGCCCACTGTTTAAAAAGGAAAATGAACATAGAAGAGTTTCTCTCAGTGTTATCAAGTTTAGTTTTACGAAATGGTATTTCTTTTGTCTAGTAGAAGATGTTATGAACTAAAAACAGTTCAAATGTCTCCAAATGTTGCAAAGACTTTCTAAAGCATTAATAAGTTAAGGTGGCTCTCTACAAATCTTATAAAATTCTTAAATCTTACATCTTGGCTTAAAAATCTTCTAAGAAAATGGTATTCCTAACGATTGAGCCTGCGAATTAGGTAGAGATAAATATTTTGTCGGCACGTGATACCACAAGGCCTGGGCCTTAGGCCCGAGCGTCGTGGGTAATGACGCAGTGGTATATAAGAGGGAGTATAGCACGTGGTATCCATCTAGGCCTTCGGAACCAACCGTCGACCTTTGGCTGATGCCAAGTTTCTTTATAGTTTATTTATTTTGTTTGAATTGTATGGGGGTTTTTTGCGGCCAAAATTTCGAACGTGAATACATCAATGTTTTGTTAAATAAATTATTGTTATGCGTAATAAAACAAATTTGAACATAAATCAATTTCGTCCAGAATACATCAATTTTGAGTGACATACATCGATGTTGTGCAGCTTACATCGCTTTCGTGAATCATTCGTGCGTGACCGTATACAACTAAAAGATGCGCGATAAAACTAAAAGATGAGGAAGTGGAAATAGAAGTGACCGGAAGTCGGTTAGAAGAAGAGGCTAATATGGCGGAAATAGAATAGATGATGATAATAATAATAATAATAATAATAATAATAATAATAATAATAATAATAATAATAATAATAATAATAATAATAATAATAATAATAATAATAATTAAAAATTTATAACGCGCCTTTTCCATGCAAATATGATCAAAAGCGCGATACGACTGATACGACTGATACGACTGAAGTATACGACAGATACGACTGAAGTTCGACAGTTGATTTAAACGCCGTATTTTACAAGTGCCGAATCGAATTCAAATTATGTTAAATAATTTATGTTGCTCGAATGGGAATGAAGTGACCGGAAGTCGTCTAGAAGAAGAGGCCAATGGCGGAAATAGAAGGGGATTAGTGAGGTGCTCGGATTTGGCTGCCCAGCATCGACGGATTATTTATTCCTTTAGTAGACTACTGAAAGGAGAAAGGAACACTGCGTCCTGCGACTCGGCTTAACGTTTTTAGTCGCTGTTTTTTTTATTTTTGGCATGTAAGAGTGTTGGCTATTAAACCCTGTTTACATACACAGCTTCCGGAGCATAATAGAAGTTACTGAAAAGTTTCCCGGGGTGGGGGCATTTCATCACCTGAAATGGACCTATGATGGGGCATTTGCACAGCTTTACGGCCTCGGGAGGGGGGAATTTGAAAACAAAATTTCCAAAAATTCAAATGCCTGAGGGATTGCCCGGGGGTGATCTTTAAGATTCGATTTGACTGGTACATTATATCGGCAGTTAAAGATATTTATTTAATTGCGATAAATTGTTGTGGATTTGTTGTGGACGAATTCGCCAAGCTTCGCAAGGTTCTGCATCAGTCAATTGAAACCACGGCCCCCCGAGCCCCGGGACATAGCGGGGAATTTAATATTTACCCAGTGTTAAAAGATGGCTTATTTCCCCTTATTTCCAACGTATATTTCATGTTTAAAATTGTTCTCAATAGATAGCAAACAGATGTAACGTGACTCATATGGCCAAACGGGAGATAAATCGGATTGATCTCTGGCTATAACGCGCAGCCGTAAATCACTAACAGCAAGAACGGCAAATGAAGAAATGTCAAGAACCGTAGAGTCGTTCATAAGTCCTAAAATCTCAGATCTCCCCCACTGCATTGTCTTCATTCGAGAGGGGAATTTCGTTTTCTCGTAAAACGGCGACTAAAAAAGTTCAGCGAGTCGCAGGACGCAGTACTCCTTTGTCCATCTGCGCCATTTCAGTAGTCTACCAAAGGAATAAATAATCCGTCGATGTTGGGCAGCCAAATCCTAGCATCTCGCTAATCCCTTTCTATTTCCGCCATTGGCCTCTTCTTCTAGCCGACTTCCGGTCACTTCTATCTCCGCTTCCACATCTTTTAGTTTTATCACACGTCTTTTAGTTGTATATGGTCACGCACGAATGATTCAGGAAAGCTATGTAAGCTACACAACATCGATGTATGTCACTCAAAATTGATGTATTCTGGACGAAATTGGTTTATGTTCAAATTGATTTATGTTCAAGTTTGTTGTATTACGCATAACAATAATTTATTTAACAAAACATTGATGTATTCACGTTCGAAATTTTGTCCGCTAAAAACCCCCATAGGATTGTAACGCCTCGTAGGATGGGCTGCTAACTGCATAGAGTTTGGGCCATGGTTCCTATCCAGATTTCCTGTCGTATTTTTCCCCAAAAGGGGTTTTTTGGCAGGTTTTTTCTGGCCTCCGTCTAACCGTAGTAGTATCTTTGTAAGCGGTTGCCCAGCTCTTTTTATCTCGTCTTGTTAGAGTCGAGATGTCAGTGCCCTATACCCTATATTGAGTGTGTAAGGTTTTGCTTTATACGAGGATTGTGTATGGATTGTATATGTGTACGCCTCGGGTTGGTTCCCGGCAGGCTTCCCAGAATAAACTTATTTGGTTTACACTACTGTGTTATTTGTTGTGAAGTGGAGACAAAATTTGTGTTTTTCTTTCTCTAAATATTTTTTTTTCTACGTCCTTAACCAGCAAAGGCTACTCTTGAACAATACAATTAATGAATCGCTAAACTGATAAAAGAAAGAGTATTTTGAACACTGGGCACTGGTAGTTTTAATGAAGTTATTTTTGTCAAAATCTATGACGCTATCTCAAAATTTCAGGACTTACAAATTGGCTCTGATTAAACCTAAATGCAAAATAAATTAAAAACTGAAAATCTTTAAAGGATATTCTAAAGCAATTTTGATGTATGCGGAATCGCACATTTTCTTAGTTTGAGAAATAATAGATTAAAAGTTGGGCTCTTTTAATTCACTTTCTCAGCTTTGAATAAGCAATCATGAGACGTGCTGTTTTAAATCCAACATTTTGGCCAATAAGACATGTCATGAGACATGAGAGATGACACAAATTTTGGCGCTTCTTCTTCTTCTTAGCGTTGGCACTTTGACCAGAAAACTAATCTCTCAGCGACTGAACGTAGAAGGCGAGGCTTCCTTCGTTTGCAGACAGTAGACAAAGTTGAAGCGTTCAGACGGACGCAGGTGGCCTTCTATGTACTTCGCTCCTCGTGGTGTTGTTCGCAGTTTCATTCAAACCGCAGATTTGCCGAAACGACGAAATAACGTAACATCTTATCTCTCGAATTTTCCAACAGTAAATAAAGGGATTAAGCGAAGAATTCAAAAAGACAACTGTCAACGTGGTTTCAAGTGCAAGACGATTTTGTTGTGTCGCGCCGTAGAAGTATATTATCGCAAAGCAAACACCAAAGGGGACGTAACTCACAAAGGCAGCGAGCACGACATACAGTATGACAAAGACAGATTTTCGGTACTTCGCTATGTCAATCCGTGGTAGTCCGTGAATTCTTGACGCTATATTATTCTGGTCTTGAATCTGCTGTAGGTGCCGGCGTAGAACGGCAAAAATTCGGCACTGGATTGTCGGGATAGCAATGAGGCAGGACAATGCGAGAACGAATCCACCGAAGCTAGCAGTAATTCGAAACCACGGCTTTTCAGCGTTCCAGAAAGACATAACGGTGAAGGCAGTGGGAGCCACCCACATGGCTAGGCTTGCCACGATGCAGCGATGACAAGTGACCAGGGCGTCATATCGAAGGTGTAGCGCCAACGCAAGATATCGCTCGATGCTGACAACAGCGACGGTCATCACGGACATTAACGAAAGCAGAGAACTTAACCGCTTCTTCACGAGGAACATCACGTCAAAGATGTTGGGGTCTTGAATTAGTACACTTACAAGGTAAGTGACATAACAAGGTTGAAGAAGCAATCCCACAGACAAGTCTGTAAGTGCCAAGAAAAATAGCATCACTGAAGATGGCTCGTGAAGTGATGGAGTCTTCCAAATGGCCGTCATGACAACGGCGTTAGCAACTGTGGCGATAACGCTGGTAATTATATTTATTGCACCGAGAACGATGAAAGCATTGTGGATATGCGTAGTGTATGAAGGAACGCCGGTCGGTCGCGACAGAAAGGCCTCGGTGGAATTTACAACGCAAGCGTTCGTTGAAGCTAAGTCGTCCATCATAGATGATCTTAAACTGGGACGATTTGACCATGCGTGTAAACAAATGAAAATGTGATGTTTCGAATCAACAAAGACAATACATGAAGTTATAACCTGACGGGAACAGACCAACGCGACTTTTAATTTCCTTGCGTGCACCGTATTTATTAAATGAAAGAGACGCCCTTCTTATTTGCGCAACTGAATTAGAATTCTCGCAATACATCTGCCTCATATTGATATTACAATAAAAAGTAACGTGTTGTCTACTCTGGGAATTAAAACTTCAAGCAAACCATACTTTTTCTTTCATTACTTTAATCCCTGAAGTGCAAATAGCAATAGATAAATTGTTAGCTCTCGTAGTAAGTTTTGATTGGTTTCAGGGTGGAGAACCCATTAGGTGGATTCTAATCATCACACCCTGTTAATGTTTGGCCTGTACATCCGGTATCCAGTTAATTTCAGTTGCAGAAATTAACGATTTTCCCGCTCGACATCGCGTTTTATCTGATCTTAATATCCTATCAATTTTTTTCCCAAATGTCATGTACACTTTAAAATTTTCACCCAAATTTCCCCACTTCTCGAAAAATAAGTTGGCTCAACTTATTTGAGTTCTCCAAGGTCGACAATAAAATCTCGCGTCTGTGCGGTTCGTGGCGTGTGGTATTTGGCCGTAGATATGAAAACCCTGTAATAAATTACATATCTGTGTTCACCTTCCCTAGCGTGTATTACATGTACAAGGTTTGTGAAAGACCAACGGATTAGAAAGCAAACTACAAAGAATCCTTTACTCCTATCTCAAGCGCTGATTGGAAAAATATTCTACGATGATCTTTATCTCTACAAGAAGGGGGATTCACGCACGTATCTCATTCGCAAAATTACCACTTGGCCTGTTTGCGATTCGAGTAAAAATATGATTAACATTAACGGATTGGCCGATTGGTGGATTTCACTGTACATGTAGGAGTTAAATGATGAATCCTTTATTCCGACCATTGGCATTTCATATACTAAAAGGTCAATCAAATTGCTACCAGGTTTAACATCACAATATAAGAATTGGTACATTGTAAGTAGCACAGAATTCAATAGGACCTGATCTCACGCGCCTACAGCTGAGTGATAAAACATACTTCATAAGAGAACGGGCAGCTCAAAGCTATTGTTTCCTATAGTAATTTTGCAATCGTTCCTGGAATCAATCTCAGATTTGATCTTCCTTTGATTTGTGAACTGAGGAGTTAAAATTACGAAAATCCAAGAGAGGAGCGATAGGAATAAACTTGAAAATGATGAAAAAAAAATCGATTATACTGCTTCCTGAAAATTTTTTTTTTTACACTACAGTTAAGCCAATACAGAAGTACAACTGGCGAGAAAATATGATCGGAAATTTGTCCACGAACATTATCTATTCCGACAACCGAACAGTTTCCGAAAGTGTAGCTCGAGGAAAATTGCGAACTTCGAGGGACAGATAATGTCCAAGAACAAAAATCCAAGCATGTTAGTTATTATAGTGCCATATTGAGGCAAGTATTTTTCGCAGCACACGCATTTTGGAAGATCACTCGTACGTCCCCGAGTATTCAATCACGTGTCGCGCCTAGACCAATCGCGCGCAAGAGAAAATATTTGATGGATTATAACTTTGATTCCTAGAGTTCGAGTCACTCATAATGTTTATGAACTGTCGATGCGTTTCATGACACGTAGCAGATTTAGATGCCGTTCCAGCCATTCCAGGAGACACTAAAATCACATGTCGCCGGAAGTCATGCATACAGATTTCCCCCCACTCCCCCCAAACACCACCACCACAACCCCGCTTCCTAGATGGCTTGGGATCATACGTTTCAAATGCCCACCTAACCTGTGTTAGCAGGTGTAAATACGCCCTGATTGTCTGTGTAATTTGTGATTGGCTGGAGTGGTTACTTTGGTTTTCGTCATCGACCGACAGTCGGCCGATCGTCAACCGACTGAGTATCGGTAGTGTGTCGACCGACGCGTTGGTGGGTTCGGATTTTTTACTTTTACCTTGTAATGTGTAGGTAATTACTCACCTCTTTTGATGAACACAACTTGTTTTGAAAGAGTCCTTGGGCCCGTTCCCCCAGCGTGTGAAAGTCCTTGGAATTTAGAGAAGACCACGCCACATCCAGTAACGGATCAATCAGTTCCTGAATGACAAAATAAATGTACATACTGTGTCAATCACGGCTTGTCAGCTCGTCTAGAACAACTCTTAAGCAGTTAACTCTTACCAAACGAACCTTCCGAGAGATAATAAAGCTACTGATATATCGAACTCCATAACAAATCGAGTGCAAAACCTCCCTACAAATTGACTTGATTCTAGCCTCGATTTCCTCCACCTTCTCGAGCCCGGTCTCGCCCCCTTGTCAAGGGGAGGAACGCGGGCTCCTTTTTTGAACAGCGGCTGTTAATCGAGCCAAGTATGATTCGGACATATTAAGTTTGCAAACGCTCTTTTACAGCATTCAGAGCATTCACTAACCACGCACATTCGCCTGTTTTACCCATGCTTTTGATCATTGCTGCAACGCAGACCAAACCTATTTACCAAGTTTGTTTTACCTTATTAAGGGCGCGTTCGTTTGCGCTCAATCCGGAATAAGAATAATTGGAATAATGCAAGTAAGCGTTTGTTTGCGAACTATTCTCATTCCGGAATACCTGGATTTCCATTCCGGCTATTCTGCTCCCAGGAACGGAATAGCCGGAATATATTCCAGAATATATTCTTATTCCGGAATATCTTAAACGAACGCGCCCTAAAACACAAGACACAACACAAAGGAATCACATTAATAACCTCAAACTGGGCATTATTAAGAATACTCTTTTATTCTGTATTTAATCATACACTCACCAGAACGAGGGGATTCGAAGCTTGTTTCTTGATAAATATCTCTATTATGTCTAGTAACCTAGAGGAAAAAAACACAAACCAATGCTATTTACAATCACACGAACCTTCGAATTTCGCAGATGTGTAGATCTGTTTAGTACGCCTCCCGGTCTCAGAGCTTGCGCATATAAAGAAAATACATGTTCCAAATGAAAATTTAGCCACCGTCGCTCGCGTTGTCCAAAATAAGCAGAAATTGGTCATTTCACGTTGTTGTTTCGCAAAGGACGACTACGAAATGTACCACGATTTATAACGCACGTGCAAAGTCATTGCTCTGCTCATTGAAGCTTTTGTTTGGTGCCGTTCTTGATGCTGTTGTTCTCGTGGTTATGGTGACCGTTGTACAATACTTTTAATCTTACTTTTGAGAATTTGGAATGGTATCAAGACAATTTCCGTAGATTATTCTCTTTATTCTCGGCAACTGTTCGAAAAAATATCACCAATGTCCAAATACACGCGCAGATTTTAGGGCTTGCAAAATCTTTCCAACATAAGCCAACATTGATAATACAGAAGACTTTCAAAGTTCAGACAGGTCAAAATTTGAATAAGGGCATGAACAGTTCCGCGCAAGGATTACAATGAAGTTGCTTTAGCCCCCTGCTTCCATCAACCTCGTTACGTTCTATTTGATTCACTATAACAGGTATCTGCACCAATTAGAGTGTAAGTTAAAATACACTGTGAAACAATAAAACCAAATTTGTACCTTAACTTAAAATGAAGAACGATCTTCATAGCATCTGTTGAAGATAAGAAAGAAAATACAAGAGGTGAACTAAACATAGTAGACTGGATGGGAGTGAAACATAAAACATCACGAGGCAACTTTTAACCGGAATAGCGTCGTGTTGGATGGTTTGCAGAATGAATATTCCAAGTGCTTGCGTCGAGAATGTTCAATAAAAGAAGAACAACATTCTACTTAGCCTTGATTTCTCCCCTCACCCCATCACCGCTCAACAAAAAAAAAACTCCTTAAACGAGCTACGTCACGCTTTACACATCTTAAGATCTTTAAATTCGTTTTCTGTAACCCGTGTTAAAGAGGCATTGTCACGAGGATTTTGCTGTTTTAGGTCAATTCTGTGCTTAAATCATTACTTTAAGGCCTTAATCATACACAGAAAGCTTCTGTAAAGCTACTACAAAGATATCAAATGAATTTTATCAGAGAGGGCTAACCATAATAAATTTCTCGAGGATTTTTGGAACTCGTGCCATCAAAACTTGAAAAAATTGGCCACTTTTTTCAAATTTCAATCCATTTCCATCCATGCCATCCGTAGCGACAGGCGACAGGAAACAGTTTCAGTACCTTCAAATAGTCTTCAATAGACCATTAGTTTTGGAATTCAATTGATGTGAAGGCACTTTCTAGCTTTTTATAAAGTTGCCAAATAGCGTGACAGTGCCCCTTTAATCTTCTCTATCTTTAACCATCCTTGTTCCTTTATGGCTTACTATTATCTCTTTAGTGTTTTTATAGCTCTGTAAAGTATTATTTTCAGGTTTCCTTCAACTTAAAGGTAATTTTGTAAGTGGCCAAAACACTGTTGCTTAAAATACAGTGACAGAGCTCCTTAGAGGAACTGCTCTCCACTGCACATAAGTGTCAAACAATATACCCAATATAAACACCCACCTATAAGGACCTAAAGATTACAAAACTGTAACGTAACATTTTAACATTTAAAGTTCTACTATGATCAAAAACTCATTTCCTTTTTTCCTTCAGATTTTGAAAGCGTGTTCGCTTAACACCTAACTGGTAAAGTTTTGAGCTTTGAGTTTTATCCAAAGGCTGTTTATTTTGAGTGTAAGTTTTGGAATTCACGGTCCGCCATTACTCACGTTCAAAACTGACCGATTAGACCTCAGAGGGTTGAATCTAGAGAAAATGACGTCATTTACGCACTAGCTTAAAATTTCAGCGTGTAAACGCAATTTATTATATATGCAAAACACGGGTTTAAAGGTCTGAAAGCCCTAAACTCCCGTGCTGCATATTAACTCAGCCGCGTACACACGCACTGCACTCTTAAACTAGCTGTCTCAAGATTTTAAAGTTACAAATGGCGGACCAATAAGTAAGAAAATTCCAGTTAAAGTAAACAGGTGTCTTTTAAAAATCAGAACTTAAAACTTGGATCAGTTAGTGTTTAGTTAACGCAGTTTTGAAATCCAAAGAAACAAAAAAGAATTGTTTTTGTGGTCGTAATAGCACTTTAAACTCCCATTATATGACAACCGGTTGATCTTAAAATTTGAAACCGTTTCGTATTTATTAAGAATACAAAGCGTGGAACAAATCATGACATCTAGAGCATGGTGTATACACAACAATAATACTGCATTTCCTTAGAATGTAGGCTTTACTATTCAGCATGCATGTAATTATAAATGTTTCTTGCTGTCGCAGACAAGGACCGCACCAGCATCAACAAGGTTTTTCAGTTAAGGAAATAAGAACTTACTTATTTAACAACGCAAGTGCGATAGATTCTCAGTGGATACCACATATAAAAGAACCTATCTACCCTAATATTGAAACATTTAGGTTTCATACGCGTAAGTGGACGTGTTTTCCGTGTAGGAAGACTACACTGAAACATGACTACAAAATTTCACCTTTTTTCTTGTTTTTGTCCTTTTTGGCTTGCAACTGAGTTTTGAAAACTGCGGCGAGGGCATCATCAAGTTTCATCATGGCTTCATCATCTAAGTCGTCCTCACTAGTGCTTCCCTGCAGAGATAAATCACCATGTTGAGCTAAATAGTCGGTAACAAGATCAAGTGCCTAACGGTTCAGCATTTCAGAATTAACAGCGATAATCATCACGTGCAATCTACAGTAGACAAACCTCTTTTTCCATGTCAACCACAGCCGAACCAAGAGCGGCTTGTACTTCCGCCCTGAATGCCTCGTCCACTACACCAACAGCCTCTTCCTGTTCATCGTCTGAACTGCTACCTTCCTCATCATCATTATCATCTTCATCTTGAGCACCATTCGACTCTCTCTAGAATGATGAAACAGCTCTGTCATAAACATGTCATTAACAATATGATTCCGATAAATATGTCATGCAGGAATATTAGCTTTGCGTTAAGTCCATTTTTATCACTCCGGTTTTTAAATTTAATTTGAAACTATTTTTTACCACCATAATGTAATGTGATCGTGAGAAGCAGGAGATGCTTGGAGTAATCAGAGACACGTATTAGAAGAAGTCCTTGAAGATTTCTTTAGTTTTATAATCTCAACCGGAGTTAGGAATTGTAACGTCAGTTTTGTTTCAGTTTTACCTTACACCACACATTTGTTCACGTTCTTCTTGCTTTCATTTAGCCATTTCTTTACGTAACGCATTGTAACGTACAATTTGTAGTTCTCACCGCACGCTTCAAAGATCAACAGGATACTATTAAATCCAGAAAACAATGCACTAAAGTGTCCTGTTTGAACACAGCGAACCCCGACCGATACTTCAACAGCAAGATCTCAAGTCGAGTGGATGAACTAGAGAGTGTATATTCAATGAAGGAACGCTAATTTAGTCAGTGCCCACAATCAATGGTAAATGAAATGACCACATGTGCGGCGGCGGGGGTATTGAACTGAAAAAAAAAAAGAGTAATGTAGCAGCTCTTCGTAAGGCATCTTCTCATTGGATACTTAAAACAACAGATTTCAATCATCACTATTGTTTTAGCATTGTTGGGGGTTTGGGTATCGAACCAATTCGCTTAGGATCTTACGACAGCTGCTACATGACCCAAAAAAATATGTGACAGGAGATAATGTGTTGTTTTAGAGTTGGTACCTCTTAGGAGTGAAAAACATTTCACGCCCATAAAACACGATCTCGGCGTCTCGGCGTCTCTTAAGGGGTTGTTTTCAAAATTTCACACGAGCAGAGAGTCCCATCTGTTTCAAGCGCATACCGTCTGTAAAGGCTGGAGTTGCAGGGTTACTTAGAAAAAATAATTCCGTTGCAGCTTAGTTCGACCACTTTGTGCTTCACGTTACCTTTCCTTCGCCTTCATCATCTTCCATTTCCTCATCATCTTCATCATCACCTGAATAAGAGTGGCATTTACAACAAGAACAATCCGAAGTAAAAATTTGTTCCACCATAGACCCAGGAAATGGTTGCTAATTATAAATTCTTGCGTACATATTAAAATTATTCTGACTAACCTCGTTTTTAAGTTGATAATTCAAAACAATTTGTACTCTCAAACAAGGTTAGAGAGTCCAATCTAAATACATACAAAAGAATTTTAAAATGGAAGCCATTTACATGCATGAAAAGGGCCTGTTTGGTTATTTATTTTTGAACAAAGAATGTCGGAGTTCAACTATTTCAGTTATAAGCTAATTCGGAGGTTAAGAAATCTTTCACAAACTTTTCATAATAGCAATATAATACACTTACTGAAAAAAGTAATTCAAAATTAATCATTACTTCAAGTCCGTTAAATACCTCGCTTCTTTTCTACGAAATTATTGATGTCAACTCTTTAATTACACTCATTTTGACACATTGTAGCACTTTTCTTGAGTTCTGTTCCCCCTAACTCCACCCATGCAATTCATATACGCACCTGATTCATCAACGATTTCCAGTGCTTCACCTTGAGTTCCTTTTCTTGGATCCAAACTCTGACAAAAATCCATAACATTGACAAAACGTATTGACAACAAACAAGCATTCACACATTGAATTAACACTCATTTGATTTGCCTAAGGAGGCCGTGTTGCAGTGTAGAACCCAAATACTGTAACGCTTGCTTATTTGGTCGTCGTATGTAAATACATGATGGACAATACCCTTTAAAAGACAAGGAAGATGCAATTGAGATTCCCTCGCGGACGCCTCCCATTCTGGTGTTGAAGCCCCGATGGTAGAGAAGAGAACATGAAACTATCAAGTCTGGACTGCTGAATGTCTATCCGTGGCTAGGATGTATACCGTTAGTAGCGATTATCATATACAGTGGAACCCCGCTCTACAGACACCCGCTTTATACGGACACCGGGTAATACGGACAACGGACACTTTTCTGTGTCGCAAGTCACAAACTCTCATATATTGTCAACCCCGCTTTACGGACACTGGTTATCTGCACACTGTCTATTTTCATTGTAACAATTATGTAATAACTGTAAGCATTGTACCCAGTTCAAATAACGACAGATTCTTACGCGTGAATAAAATTTTATTACAGATTGAACTGTGGGTTAAAAAAAAGGGAAGGAAGTAAAGTCACAGATCCACTGTCACGCCTGTTTCAATAACAACACTCTATAAAGCGTAAAAGAGTTTACTCTGAGACTATGATAAATGATCGTGAGGTTTCCTTAGGATAAACCTAAGCTTCGTTGCTGTTACAGTTAAGAAATTAAATAACGTTTTCTCGTAAAATTGTCTGCTTTGGACTTTATATCGATAAAACATGTGCTCCTGACGTTTTCTCTGAGAGCCCGCTTAATACGAACACTATGGCACGTCCCTTTGGTGTCCCCGCAGCCGTTTTTTGGATTATCACGCAACGCTCCCCCCAAAGAGTTTCTTTGGGGGGAGCCTTGCGTGATATCTCAAAAAAACGGCTGCGGAGGAGACTAGTATTAACCGGGTTCCACTGGAATTGATTTGCCTGAAAATGATTTTGATCTCCACATACTGACTGACCAAAAACAACACCAATAACAACAACAACAACAACAACAACAACAACAAGCACAGCAATTTATTTAATGCATTCTGATAAACAGGCCACGCACTTACCTCTAAGATCATAGTGAGGGCATTCCGCGTCAAGTGTGGAGCAAGTATGGTGAATACCTGGTCAACAACATGTCTGAACAGACTAGAGGGTCTTGTCAACAGACTCAGTAACACTTCGGTTAACACCTCTACCCAGTGGGGCTCTTCTGAAATTCAACCAGGAACAACACGACTATTAATTTCAGTTTGGAACTTACAGTTTATGACAGAAGAGGTACGTTGTTGAGTATACTTGTCAACTGCAAAGGTATGAGGGGAAGAGATGTCAAGACGTTTTAAATGAGGAACGTCATGACAGTTAGAAATCTAGTCCGCTAATGGAACATTGCTGGGTTGACTACACAACTGATGGGTACAAAGGCTACAGTTGTAGAAAAGGAATGCCAGAGATTAAACACTCTTAAACTTATGACCAGTTAACGTCCATTGCATTCGATTCTGTGTCATAAAGGAGTTGCAGACATCTTAAGGTGGACTTTCTAAAAGTTCTTTCCAGTGATTCTTCCCTGCCCTGTTGGTTTTCTCTTTAGAGAGGTCGACCTTTTGCGACTTAGACTGCTTGTGCTCGAGACTTAATCACTCTCGCGTTTTGCTCAAGGGACATGAATAAGCGAAGGATCAAGCAAAGGTCAGCTTGCTGCAGGTCTAAGTTTAAGGTAGCTACAATGTCAAGTACACTGTACTAACGTCTTACCATCACTGTCCTCTTCCTTCTTGGCTTTTTGTCTTTCATAGCAGGCTTTAAGCTCCTAGAAAAAATAATATTAAAAAACATCCGATTGATTTTTATTCATTTTCAGACATTCATTTTCATTTCCGGGGGGAGAAGTAAAAGAACGGGTCAAATACAACACGGTGGTAGTGGATAGCAACATATCCAGAGTAGGGTCTGGAGAGTGAACTTCAGCTAAGATACAGTAACAGCCACAGTTAACTGATGATGGGAAAAATCGGACATCTGTTTTCTTTACAGCTTATCATGTACAATAACTACTAACACAAAAAAGGTACTCCAGTTTGATGTATAGTACTATACATGTTTTACATTAACTTTTCGCCTGGTCACC
Organism: Platygyra sinensis; assembly: GCA_019787425.1. Taxonomy (NCBI): domain Eukaryota; kingdom Metazoa; phylum Cnidaria; class Anthozoa; order Scleractinia; family Merulinidae; genus Platygyra; species Platygyra sinensis. The sequence goes on along the minus strand of JAHPZR010021152.1, from coordinate 3,228 downwards.
TTCAAAATGTCGATAGCTTGATCTGGTTCAGAAAACAAATTCAGTGCCATGTGTGAAAATAGCAGTTCAAAAACTTCATCTTCATGTTGAGGTGCTTCACTCTTTCTTCTCTGCCAGTGTAAACACAATCTTCGTCAATACCAACGTGGGCACATGTAAGGAGTTTATAAGTAAGAGATATTTGAAGCGTAGGAAAGACAAGCAATCAAACAAAACTAAACACACAGTCACAGTACAGAAAGCATGCTAACTACTTAATAACCAATCGAGAGTGAGGTCGTTAAGGGAAAATCTCAAACTGAGGCCTTGCCGTATTGACCGAGCGATAGGGAGGTCAATACGGTAGGCCGAGGTTTGAGATTTTCCCCTAACGACCGAACGGTTGAGGTTATTAAGTTGTTTATTATATGGCACCAACAACAGCGTGGGCATTACAGGAGAATAATGCCCTACAATTCAGAGACAATGGGCCCTTTGCAGCTTACGATCACATGGTACAAAAACCGCCATGCTGGAGAGCAAACTGCCCACTGGGACCTCCAAAACAAAGCAACTTAACTAAATATTCTTTTGTTTTGGAGGTCCCAGTGGGCGGTTTGCTCTCCAGCATGGCGGTTTTTGTACCATGTGATCGTAAACTGCAAAGGGCCCATTAGCCAATCAGAGCGTGCGTTATATCGCCTACAAACACAAGCCTCTGTCACTGTCAAGATATTACTTTGCAGCTAATCAGGTTTGTGATGAATAAGTACAGTCTAATGATGCCATACAACTCATGAACATGATTTGGCCATGGGCTACAGCACTGTAAAACTGCACTCTCTGCACCTACTTTCCAAACTGACATGTGAGACGGAACAGGCTTCTTTTTAGCTTGTACATGTACATGGAAATGAGTTACATGTACTTTATGTTGCAGTACTTGCCAGCTACAATAGAAAGATGTAATTTCTTTTGCCAAGGTGGACTAAGTTAACAGGGCCATGTCATTACTAACAGTATCACATATTACAGATAGGCACAATTTTGTTCAAGAATGGAATTACAATTGAATGGCACCTTTCTCTGTATTCTCTCGATGCACTTCACTGCTTTCTTGAATGCCTTTTCTGCCTACAAAATACACAAACATTCCACAAAAATGAGAATCGAAACATCTTCAGTGTGCAGTGCGCATCTACAGTGTGTACCAGCTGCATAATAGTGGGTTACAAACTACAAATAGGACACCGTCTCTGGCATTAATAAATTATACCAAGAAAGAGGTAGTGCATGAGTAAATGTGAAAGTACATCTAGGGTATGTGGAAATAAACTCAATAACAACCCTACATACTTGTGAGATTAAAAGAAGTATTACTAGACATTAGTTCCACCACACGCTTTTGGCCATTTTTAACATAGGCTTCAAGGGGGCAAATTGATACCAGACATTTACCTCTTCTGTCCACAAGCCAGAGGCAACTTCACATTCCTCATCTTGTAGAAATGTCTGTTCAGTAAAAGACAACAATATTTGTAAATCACATTATTGGAGAGGTGTTCATTTGGGCTAAGAAAGGACAAACTGTATGTGTTTTCTTCATTTGACTATAGTTAGGAAGTAAAAAATAACTACTTTACGCCGACATACATTTCTTCATAGCACAGCAGCTACATGTACACTTCAACATACCAAGAAAAACTGTATCCATGTACATTTATGCACATATGAAAAAACTGCTAACAGAAATGCATGAATACCTCTCAGTTTACAGTTAAAGTAACTTAATGAACCTCAATGGCTGTATGGAAGAAAAAGTGCCACAATCACAATTTCTAAAACTCAAAGTCATGTAATGGTGAAAGACAAGCTACAGAAAAGGTCTAATAAGACAATAATAACTACTTGTACATGTGCCTTACACTCCAAAATACAACCTTGTATAATTGTTTCATCTACACTAATGATATGCAAAATTGCATGAATACTCAAACAACAATTATTTCTTCTATAAGGCTTTAAATGCTCACATCCCACAACATTACTGGTGACTGCAATAGCTTTGTGTATAAAATTCATGCATGTTACCAAGGTTGTTAAGAAATTACCTTGGCACGCTGAACAATGCTGTGAAGTTCAAACGGTTTCATTTCCTTGCTAGATGAGAGGTCTTTCAGTGCACTGACAAATCTCTGTTCACATATCTGTCTCACTGAAGGAGACAGAGGAGCCTATTGTTTGAAAAAAAGGGGAATAAATCAGCAAATTGTAGCACATACTACTGAGGCTAATGGAAAGAATCTCAAATTTTAGCCACTTCAAAAGTGACTGACTCAAATTAGGAGCGTACAGTACAGATGTGTATTCCAAGCTTTGGACTGACTCTCCCTGAGAAGGCAAATGACTTTTATCTTGGATTATGTGTTAACTGATGAAGGCTATGAAGTTTGAAACTGTACATTAAGATTCTTACTTGGCTCTGACATGCAGGAAAATAATTTGTTTAAACAAAAGAAATTGCATGATCTTGATGGATGGATAATTCTGCATTATTTCCCCAAGCCTTGGGCCCAAACTAGAATTTTAGTAAATCGAAATTGCCTGTAAGTGGCTAATTAAACAATACTGTATGTAATTTTGACTGGTTCTGAAAGCCTAATAATATACATGAAAAAATTACTCGATTCTGATTGGCTGAGAGCAGTGCAGTTCAAGTGTAACACCAGTGCAAAAAGTGTAACACCGGTGCAAAAAGTGTAACACCAGTGCAAATTACACATTGTAATTTTAGATTATGATTGACTGAAATACAAAAGGAAATTTTCTAAGACAATGATATCACGTAAAATTATAATGAAAAGTTTGTGCAGAAGCTTCGAATGACAAAAAAACGGCTTCAAGAAAGATCTTCCGGCACTTCCTCTGTTGGGAATTGTATTCAGCGAGTTGTAGGCTCAGACTCCAAATTTACGAACTATTTAATGAACTTACCACGTAATTACGGAACATACAATAAACGGCGAATCATAATGCCTAAAAGCGGTGAAGAAACTAGACTCAAATCTCCAAAAACAGCAGCAATGCTGACCCAAAATCTCAAACCCAGCAAGAAAATACAACAAAGATGAAAATCTGGAAAATTACGACAGCGAAGCTCAAATGCACGCGCGAGCACATTCTGGGCCATGATTGGCTAATTATAATCACCTGCATTAATCGGGGGCGGGGCGAAACGGCGCGCTGAGA